>BOPN01002277.1:82500-85000 GCA_017312705.2 Penaeus japonicus | reverse complement strand
CACCGATTAATTGATGTCATTATCATTCTCATTTCTCTCTCTCTCTACCTCTTTCTCTCTCTCTCTTTCTCTGTCTCTTTCTCTTTCTCTCTTTCTTTCTTCCTCTCTCTCTCTTTCTTTCACTCTTTCTCTCTCTCTCTCTCTCTCTCTCTCTCTCTTTCTTTCTCTCTCTCTCTGTCTCTCTCTCTCTTTTCTCTCTCTCTTTCTCTCTAACCTCATCCTTTCCTTTCGTTGTCTCCTGTTTTCTAGGCTAAGCTTCATTCTCCAAAGGATGCCAACGGATTGTAGTAGCAATAGTCATATTGTTAATAATTTTCATCATTAGAATCATTGTAATATACTAATACCTCTATGGAATTATATTGGGATCTCTTTTATCCTCGTGGACGGTGTGATTTCTCGAATTTTGAATCTATACAGATTACTTATAAATTCTAATGTGAGTTCAGTTCTTTATATTTCCTTTTATACGTATTCTAAATATGAACGTCATGCAATATCAAGAATTAGATAACTTTATTTTTGCTGCAATTCCAGACACAATAAAGGGCGGTAACTCTTCTAAAACAGGGAAAACTCTGCTACTTATTTGACACTACGTACTCATAATTCATCCTTCTAACAGACTTATAAGCTTTACTACGTCTACGGCAAAGGGGTGAGTAATCATATGTCATTGCTTATTCCAACAAAATATTGCTTTTGTATGTCTTTTCATTATGTTTCCCTGTGATTATAGCTTTATTATTACTATTATTATTATTATTATTATTATTATTATTATTATTATTATTATCATTATTAAGAATATTATCATTGTTATTATTGTTGTTATTATTATCATCATTAATAACATCCTCCTCATCATTATTCTTATCATCCTCATTATTATTACTATTTCAATAATAATTATTATCATCATCATTATTATTATCACATGTCTAAAACCCACCCCATCCCACCAATGCATTAATTAATAGATAAGAATGATGATAATAGCGATGGGGGAAAAAAAAAAATCAACGGTCCAGCTTTTCATCCAGGAAACTTGGAAACTCTTCAGTTCAGTCAAAAGTTAATCTCGTTGATATAATTTCCTCGATCAAATAAATCGATCACTATCGTCACAGCCATCCATCACTATCAACACTGGTGAGGTTTTCCTCTATCTATCATCATTCACCTATCTTTACTATCATTGTTTTAATCTTTTTATATCGGCTACATCATTCCTCACTGGAATCATCAAGGAAATTAAAGTGGAAAGCGGAAGTAGCCCTTATAAAAAGGCAATAACAATAATGATAGCAATGATAGTGATACTATTGTCAATGTTAGTGATAGTGATGAAAGTGATGATAAAATTTACCTTGCTGGAAACGACGCTGATGATGATGATGATGATGATGATGATGATGGTGTTAATGTTGAAGATGATGAATAAGACAACAGCTGAATGGTAATGATAATCAAATTCTGTTTATTGTCGTCAGGTGATAATGATGATGATAATGGGCATAATTGTAAATAGTAATAATGATAATGATGATAATATTAATAACAATAATGATAATAATGATAATGATAATAATGATGATAATGATACTAATAATGATAAAGATAATGATAATAATAATGATATTGACAATAATAATTATTGAAATAATAATAATAATGAAAATGATAACAATAATGATGATAATGATGATGTTAATGATGATAATAATAACAACAACAATAATAATGATAATATTCTTAATAATGATAATGATAAAAATGATAATAAAAGTAATAATAAAGATATCACCAATAGTAACAACAACAACAATAATAACAATAACAAGAAGAACAACAATGATGACAATGAAATAATAAAAAAAACAGCAACGATAGCCACAAACCAACTCAACTAACAAAAACACCAACACACACACAGACACACTTCACATACACACACACACACACACACAAACAAGCGTTCACTGCTCACTCCCATTACACATGCCTTCCACCCCGCCGATCTAATCTAACAACAGGTTTTCCTGAAACTTGAAGAATAACATTATGTATGCTGTCCATTCGGCCCTTTTACGAGCCTTCGTTTTTTGGGGCTTGGCTTTCGTAAATGATTCGGGGAAAGTATCGTTGCTACAATTAAGTGCAAAGTGGAAAGGATTGTTGTGAGAGGGAGAGGGAGAGGGAGGAGGGGAGGGGGAGAGATAGATAGATAGAGAGAGAGAGAGAGAGAGAGAGAGAGAGAGAGAGAGAGAGAGAGAGAGAGAGAGAGAGAGAGAGAGAGAGAGAGAGAGAGAGAGGGGGAGAGGGAGAGGGAGGAGGGGAGGAAGAAGGGGAAGGGAGAGGGAGAGGGAGGGAGAGGGGAATGGGGGTGGAGAGGAAGAGGGGAATGGGGGTTGAGAGGGAGAGGGGAGAGAGAAAGGGAGAGGGAGAGGGAGAGGGAGAGGGAGAGGGAGAAGGAGAGGAAAGGGAAAAGGAAGAGAGA
>BOPN01002277.1:57500-60000 GCA_017312705.2 Penaeus japonicus | reverse complement strand
AAAAAGTTAATAAATACCAGACTCACCCATGGAAAAGCTAATCAATACCAGACTCACCCATGGAAAAGCTAATCAATACCAGACTCACCCATGGGAAAGTTAATCAATACCAGACTCACCCATGGAAAAGTTAATCAATACCAGACTCACCCATGGAAAAGTTAATCAATGCCAGACTCACCCATGGAAAAGTTAATCAATGCCAGACTCACCCATGGAAAAGTTCATCAGTACCAGACTCACCTTACGGAAAGTTCATCAGTACGCAGACTCACCCATGGAAAAGTTAATCAGTATTCAGACTCACCCATGGAAAAGTTCATCAGTACCAGACTCACCCATGGAAAAGTTAATCAATGCCAGACTCACCCATGGAAAAGTTAATCAGTACCAGACTCACCCATGGAAAAGTTAATCAATGCCAGACTCACCCATGGAAAAGTTCATTGGGGCACTGACCACCCATGGAAAGTTAATCAATACCAGACTCACCCATGGAAAAGTTAATCAATGCCAGACTCACCCATGGAAAAGTTAATCAGTACCAGACTCACCCATGGAAAAGTTAATCAATACCAGACTCACCCATGGAAAAGTTAATCAATACCAGACTCACCCATGGAAAAGCTAATCAATACCAGACTCACCCATGGAAAAGTTAATCAATACCAGACTCACCCATGGAAAAGTTAATCAATACCAGACTCACCCATGGAAAAGTTAATCAATACCAGACTCACCCATGGAAAGTTAATCAAAACCAGACTCACCCATGGAAAAGTTAATCAGTACCAGACTCACCCATGGAAAAGTTAATCAATGCCAGACTCACCCATGGAAAAGTTAATCAATACCAGACTCACCCATGGAAAAGTTAATCAGTACCAGACTCACCCATGGAAAAGTTAATCAATACCAGACTCACCCATGGAAAAGCTAATCAGTACCAGACTCACCCATGGAAAAGTTAATCAGTACCAGACTCACCCATGGAAAAGTTAATCAATGCCAGACTCACCCATGGAAAAGTTCATTAGTACCAGACTCACCCATGGAAAAGTTAATCAATACCAGACTCACCCATGGAAAAGTTAATCAATGCCAGACTCACCCATGGAAAAGTTAATCAATGCCAGACTCACCCATGGAAAAGTTAATCAATGCCAGACTCACCCATGGAAAAGTTAATCAATGCCAGACTCACCCATGGAAAAGTTAATCAATGCCAGACTCACCCATGGAAAAGTTAATCAATGCCAGACTCACCCATGGAAAAGTTAATCAATGCCAGACTCACCCATGGAAAAGTTAATCAGTACCAGACTCACCCATGGAAAAGTTAATCAATGCCAGACTCACCCATGGAAAAGTTAATCAATGCCAGACTCACCCATGGAAAAGTTAATGAATACCAGACTCACCCATGGAAAAGTTAATCAATACCAGACTCACCCAAGAAAGTTAATCACGCTAGACTCACCATGAAAAGAATCAAAACTCAGACTGCACCATGGAAAAGGACCACTGACTCACCCATGGAAAAGTTAATCAATGCCAGACTGCACCACAGAAAAGTTAATCAGTACCAGACTCACCCATGGAAAAGCTAATCAGTACCAGACTCACCCATGGAAAAGTTCATCAGTACCAGACTCACCCATGGAAAAAGTCAATCATCAACACTCACCCCATGGAAAAGTTAATTAGTACTATGACTCACCCATGGAAAAGTTGGACTGGGTACCAGACTCACCCATGGAAAAGTTCATCAGTACCAGACTCACCCATGGAAAAGTTAATCAGTACCAGACTCACCCATGGAAAAGACCAATACCAGACTCACCCATGGAAAAGTTAATCAGTACCAGACTCACCCATGGAAAAGTTAATCAGTACCAGACTCACCCATGGAAAAGTTAATCAATACCAGACTCACCCATGGAAAAGTTAATCAATACCAGACTCACCCATGGAAAAGTTAATCAATGCCAGACTCACCCATGGAAAAGTTAATCAGTACCAGACTCACCCATGGAAAAGTTAATTAGTACCAGACTCACCCATGGAAAAGTTCATCAGTACTTCAGACTCACCCATGGAAAAGTTAAACCACGCTAGACTCACCCATGGAAAAGTTAATCAAAAACCAGACTCACCAACATGGAAAAGTTGACCAATACCAGACTCACCCATGGAAAGAATCACTCAGACTCACCCATGGAAAAGTTAATCAGTACCAGACTCACCCATGGAAAAGCTAATCAGTACCAGACTCACCCATGGAAAAGTTCATCAGTACCAGACTCACCCATGGAAAAGTCAATCAATACCAGACTCACCCATGGAAAAGTTAATTAGTACCAGACTCACCCATGGAAAAGTTAATCAGTACCAGACTCACCCATGGAAAAGTTCATCAGTACCAGACTCACCCATGGGAAAAGTTAATCAGTACCAGACTCCACCCATGGAAAAAGTTAATCAATACCAGACTCACCCA
>BOPN01002277.1:37500-50000 GCA_017312705.2 Penaeus japonicus | reverse complement strand
TAACTGACGCTTGTCATCGAGTGACTGATTAAATGGAACAACAAGTTATCGGACCTATCCTTACGCGTGACTTTAGCTTGCGAATAAAATTTGGATCTCGCATATGAATGCGCTTGTTCTAAGAAAAACTTAGGGTAACCAAGATTCTTAAAAGACTCCATAATGATGCTAAGTTCTCTATCAATAAACTCATTATCACTGATCCTATATGCTCTAAGAAACATAGACGAGGCTACTGATTTCTTAATGGATAAAGGATGATATGAGAAAAAATGAAGATAATTAGCAACATGAGTGGGTTTCCGGTAAACTGAAAACATTAAATATCCGTTTGAATTATGCAACATTATATCTAGAAAGGGTAATTTACCAGCATTTTCCCATTCTACTTTGAATTTAATGGTACGAGCAAGAGTGTTGAGACTACGCAAAAAATCGTCGAAATCTTGTCGGTTTACTGGCCACATAGAAAAAATATCATCCCGGAGGGAGAATGGCCGGAAGGAGTTCCGTCTCAAACATTTCCATGTATAAATTCGCAAGGACCGGACTTAAACTACTACCCAATGCGATACACACACACACACACACACACACACACACACACACACACACACACACACATATATATATATATATATATATATATATATATATATATATATATATATATATATATATATATATATATATACATATATATATATATATATATATATATATATATATATATATATATATATATATGTATGTATATATATATATATATATATATATATATATATATATATATATATATATATATATATATATATATATATATATATATATAATATATATATATATATATATATATACATATATATATATATATATATATATATATATATATATATATATATATATATATATATATATATATATATATATATATATATATATATATATATATATGTATATATATATATATATATATATATATATATATATATATGTATATACATATATATATATGTATATATATATATATATATATATATATATATATATATATATATATATATATACATACATATATATGTATATACATATATATATATATATATATATATATATATATACATATATATATATATATATATACACACACACACACACACACACACACACACACACACACAATTAGATATATAAATTATATATAAACTTACCCTTTTTTCGATGGTGTTACTTTTGTGAGCCAACTCACTCAACACGAAGATTGCAAACGTCCCAAACAGCAGCGCGATAAGACAATATCTGCATTTGTGTGTGTGTGTGTATGTGTGTGCGTGTGTGTATGTGTGTGTGTGTGTGTGTGTGTGTGTGTATGTGTATGTGTGTATGTGTGTGTGTGAGGGAAGGAAAAGGGATTTTCTTGAATTACGATGAGTAATTTTGATGACAGTTACAATAAGACATGAGGATGAGTTCTAATGTGCAATACAGTGACCGAGAGGCTGCATCTCACTGCTCTCCCGCTCTGGCTGCCCCTGATGGAGGACTGGACGACTGGACGTTGCCTGTTTGTTCCTTTCATTTCGTTTTATGTTTAAATTGAGATGATCAAAGTCGAAGTATAGATTTCCTCCATTGCGCTTTGACGATTTCATTTTACGAGACATTTTCCTGAAATGTTTCGTATGTTTCGTTTTTCCTTTGATTATTTTAGCTTCTATTTATGTTTGGTCTATTCTCATACTCTTTGTTTTATTAAAAAAAAACTCTTTATCTATTTATCAAATCATTTCATAAGCTGTACGCCTCTGACGTTACTGATGGTCAGACAGTCAACGGATGTCTTTCGATTATTGTGTTTTTATTGAACCGGCTGTGTCGCCATTTTGGTGTAATTGAGAAGCAAATAAATGTATAAAGGAAATTACAATCACGGACATTCTTTGCTTACGAGCTGGACGTGTAAAAGAAGAAGAGAAAGAAAAAGAAGAAGAAGAAGAAACAGTTTATCGAATAGATTGATCACTTTTTATTTAACCTGGATGTTTCTTAGTAGGACGTCTGGATGATATTTTTATTAATTAATTTATTTGTTTTATTCCGACAGACTTTATTTATTTATTTTTGATTTGTTTGCTGCCGTATATAGCTTTTAGATTTGTGATTGTTTGTTTATTCAAGCCTTCAGCAGTGGCGCCAGACTTGTTGGTTTGCCTTTGTTATCATTTATATCCTCCACTCTGGGCTATTTTTTTTGCCTCTGGCAGATTAGATAATTTTTAGTTACCTTCAGCCATTGCTTTATATATTCTACTTTATCAAACTATTTTGCAATTGGCTTTATCATATTCTTTTATAATTAGCCTGGACATCAGAAAGAGATTATCACGCTGGAACACACCCAATATAACCGATTCAAACTCCCTCCACGCTACTAATTTCAGGGGTTTGAAGGTTTGAACTGACAGGGATTATCCAGGCCCTTACTAGAAGAACTGGCACAGAATAGCGCTGGATCGGCAAAGATGGAAAGAATTGGGGAAGGCTTATGTCCAACTACAGACCCTTACAAGCTGAGAAGAAGAAGATCCAGCAGGCCCTTAGCGCTGGTTTCCCTAACAGGACCCCTGGGTTAACACGGACATTACACTACCGTATTTTTTCGCTAACACTATTATTGGTGCGATTATTACGACATGGCAACTACTACTGCTGTGACTAATGGGAATGGTAATTATGATAAAGGGAATGAAAGTTATGATATCAATAATTGTAATGATATGAAAACAAAAGCCATGACAATCAAAACAATAGGTATAGTTGTAATGATGATAATGATAAGGATAATGATGATTATGATGATAATGATCATAGTAATAATGATGATAATAATGATAATGATGATAATAAAAAAAGTAATGGTAATAATAATAAAGATGATGATAATAATTTCAATGATAATGGTAATAATAAAGATAATATTAATCATTCTGAACAGGAACCACAATAATACCTGCAACAACACAATGATTGATAACAGTGATAACAAGGATAATATATTTTTTACTTTTGATGATAACGTATGATATCAGAATGAAACAAACTGCGTAAAAATATAAACGCTAAAAAAAAAGAAAGAAAAAGAAAGAAAAAGTGAAAAGTGGCACTGAACTCTGATAGAATAAAAAAAGAAAGAACATGAATATCGGATGAAAAAAAAAGTAATAGTAAACATATGGAAAGTAACCAAAATTCAAGCGTTTATCGTCCCGGATGAAGAAAGGCCTAAAGACTATTGAATAGTGTACAATTCTCTCCAATAGGATCACGTGGGTAATAAGCTCCGGGGAAAACAGGATCACTGTTCTTGTGTTTCTGTCTTATTAAGTTTCTTCAAAATCGTATCTTCTTTAGGATTTATCTTTTACAGCAATTTCTCATTTTATATATATATATATATATATATATACATATATATATATATATATATATATATATATATATATATATATATATTTTTTTTTTTTTTTTTTTTTTTTTTGTATTCATTATCATTCCCTCTGTCATCATAATCTTTCGTTCAATGGCATTATCTATCCTCACCATTCAATATTCCAGTCTATTTCGAATCATTGTTCGTTTTTGTTCATCGTTGAGTGTCTCTATTTCCTTGTTTTTACGACCCTTTGATCTGATTCATGTTTAAAACCTATTGTTTCTCTTATCTTTAAATACTTTTATTAGTTACGTTATCCCTCGTATCTGATTTTGCCTCATGCTGCTTTCCATTGTATTTGGATATCGCTATCTTATATTTTTTTCTATTTCTTGGGAGTGTGAAAGACAAAACGTGTTGATAAGTTATTTTTTGTTATTAACTGGCATCAACATCGCATTGATTTAGAGCGACAATAATGACAGTCAAAATCATAATATTGATGATAATAGTAGTAGTACAAATTATATAATGTTATGTAATAAGTAATATAAATGATGATCTCATTGTGAGAATAATAATATAAATAAAAGTAAAGATAAAATTGAGAACAACGATACTATTGATAAGAATAATACTAATTATAATTTTGTTTGTGTCTTTATATAAACTTTGGATTTTCTATCATTACAGCAATAGCATCTAATCAATCAATTGATAGTAAATGATTAATTTTATAGGTGATTGTAATGCACATTATCCTGATTGGCTTAACTAACAAATTCAGATGGCAGAACTGTTTGCATTTTTAAAATTCTATCTGAGTGAACAGCTAGTGAATAAACCGAATCATGTTAGTAGTGGCAATTTTGATTTGCCTTAAACTGACGTCCCTGAGGCATCTGTTCTGACATCAACTGGTACTTCAGACTTCAGTGCAATTTCAAGCTTGATGTTGAAGTTAATGACATGGCCATATCCCAGTAGATTTTTCTAATGTCTCGTGTCATCTGGGACAATATTTACCAATTATACTATTTTTTTTGGGGATCCTGTTATAAGTTTAAATATCTGTCTTCTACAGATTATAGACAACAGAGTGCCATCCAAAACTCATTCCTCACGAGTGAGGGATATGGCATGCTTTAATGCTGATTACTCATAATGAGAAGACTAGAGCATATCAAGAGGGGTCTCGTAATGGTACCCAGCAAAATGAACAAATTATACCAGTTTTTGAGCAGCTGCCCGAAGGATTTATGATAAATGACTGATTATAATACAGATTATAATTATTTTTACCATCAGTTGAAACTTATTTCGGCTTCGCAGTTTGGTTTTCGTAAAAGGCCTAGTATTTGTGATGCCTTACCTACATATGTTCAGGATTTTCAAGTTGCTTTAAATGCAGAACAAGAAGGAGTCTCATGCTATTGCAATTAGCTTAAGTGCTGCATTTTGATTTATTTAATCCTGTATAAGCTCCAACTCTTTTGAGTTCTTCTATTTAACTTAGATTTTAATCAAAACCATCGACGTATGATTTGCTCCCCATTGACTCCACTCCCCTGGCATTATTCAAGATGCTTTGTTCCATCTATTGTTTAATTCTGAGACAAGTTGCCAAATCACATAGTCTAGGTGGACAGAAAAAGAAAAAAAAAAGGGATTAAGGGTTATACATATAATATATACATTTCTCCTCGACGGATCAATCCTTATTATTTTCTTATATCCTGATTCAAGGGTACTATATTTTACTAATTTTTGTATTCTTATCTATATTATTTCCTGTAGATCTCCTTTTCCTGTTGTCGATGTTTTTCCTGTTAACAGTGTTTTACTGTTGTTACCTGGTATCTTGTGCCTCTTATATCTTATATATTGTGATTACTGTCATGTACTCGAATCCTGTAGGAAATCCGCTGTAGCTTATATGATTATATCAATATTTCTATGGTTTTTGGACTTAGATTCAACTACAATCGCCAAACTTGGTTCAAACCAGATAATATTATATATTCTTTTTTTGAGATTGTTTGGGGTTTGACCTATTATGGCCGATATAAATGGTCCTTTGATGTTTGTTTGTTTTTTATACACAGATTAGTCAGTTTCCTATATTTTATTCACTTCCATCTCTTCCACCACTTTTTCATCTCTTCCACCACCTTTCATCTCTTCCACCACCTTTAATCTTTTCCACCACTTTTCATCATTTCCACCACCTTAATCTCTTCTACCACCTTTAATGACTTCCACCACCTTAATCTCTTCCACCACCTTTCATCTCTTCCACCACCCTTTAACTCTTCCAACAACTTTCATCCCTTCCACCACCTTTCATCTCTTCCACCACCTTCCATCCCTTCCACCACCTTTCATCCCTTCCACCACCTTTCATCTCTTCCACCACCTTTCATCCCTTCCACCACCTTTCATCCCTTCCACCACCTTTCATCCCTTCCACTACGTTTCATCTCTTCCACCACCTTTCATCCCTTCCACCACCTTTCATCTCTTCCACCACCTTCCATCCCTTCCACCACCTTTCATCTCTTCCACCACCTTTCATCCCTTCCACCACCTTCCATCCCTTCCACCACCTTCCATCCCTTCCACCACCTTTCATCTCTTCCACCACCTTTCATCCCTTCCACAACCTTCCATCCCTTCCACCACCTTCCATCTCTTCCACCACCTTTCATCCCTTCCACAACCTTCCATCCCTTCCACCACCTTCCACCTCTTCCACCACCTTCCACCTCTTCCACCACCTTCCATCTCTTCCACCACCTTTCACTCTTCCACCACCTTTCATCCCTTCCACCACCTTTCATCTCTTCCACCACCTTTCATCCCTTCCACCACCTTTCATCTCTTCCACCACCTTCCATCTCTTCCACCACCTTTCATCCCTTCCACCACCCTCCATCCCTTCCACCACCTTTCATCCCTTCCACCACCTTTCATCCCTTGCACCACCTTTCATCCCTTCCACCACCTTTCATCCCTTCCACCACCTTTCATCTCTTCCACTACGTTCCATCTCTTCCACCACCTTTCATCCCTTCCACCACCTTTCATCTCTTCCACTACGTTCCATCTCTTCCACCACCTTTTATCTCTTCCACCACCTTCCATCTCTTCCACCACCTTCCATCTCTTCCACCACCTTTCATCTCTTCCACCACCTTCCATCTCTTCCACCACCTTTCATCTCTTCCACCACCTTTCATCCCTTCCACCACCTTTCATCCCTTCCACTACGTTCTATCTCTTCCACTACGTTCCATCTCTTCCACCACCTTCCATCTCTTCCACCACCTTTCATCTCTTCCACTACGTTCCATTTCTTCCACCACCTTTCATCTCTTCCACCACCTTTCATCTCTTCCACCACCTTTCATATCTTCCACCACCTTTCATCTCTTCCACCACCTTTCATCCCTTCCACTACCTTTCATCTCTTCCACCACCTTTCATCTCTTCCACTACGTTCCATCTCTTCCACTACGTTCCATTTCTTCCACCACCTTTCATCTCTTCCACCACCTTTCATCTCTTCCACCACCTTTCATCTCTTCCACCACCTTTCATCTCTTCCACCACCTTTCATCCCTTCCATATCTTTCATCTCTTCCACCACCTTTCATTTCTTCCACTACGTTCCATCTCTTCCACCACCTTTCATCCCTTCCATATCTTTCATCTCTTCCACCACCTTTCATCTCTTCCACCACCTTTCATCTCTTCCACCACCTTTCATCCCTTCCACCACCTTTCATCTCTTCCACCACCTTTCATCTCTTCCACTACGTTCCATCTCTTCCACCACCTTTCATCCCTTCCACCACCTTTCATCTCTTCCACCACCTTTCATCTCTTCCACCACTTTTCATCTCTTCCACCACCTTTCATCTCTTCCACCACCTTTCATCTCTTCCACCACCTTTCATCCCTTCCACCACCTTTCATCTCTTCCACTACGTTCCATCTCTTCCACCACCTTTCATCTCTTCCACTACGTTCCATCTCTTCCACCACCTTCCATCTCTTCCACCACCTCTCATCTCTTCCACCACCTTTCATCTCTTCCACCACTTTTCATCTCTTCCACCACCTTTCATCTCTTCCACTACGTTCCATCTCTTCCACCACCTTTCATCCCTTCCACCACCTTTCATCTCTTCCACCACCTTTCATCTCTTCCACCACCTTTCATCTCTTCCACCACCTTTCATCTCTTCCACCACCTTTCATCTCTTCCACCACCTTTCATCTCTTCCACCACCTTTCATCTCTTCCACTACGTTCCATCTCTTCCACCACCTTTCATCTCTTCCATCACCTTCCATCTCTTCCACTACGTTCCATCTCTTCCACCACCTTTCATCCCTTCCACCACCTTTCATCTCTTCCATCACCTTCCATCTCTTCCACTACGTTCCATCTCTTCCACCACCTTTCATCTCTTCCATCACCTTCCATCTCTTCCACTACGTTCCATCTCTTCCACCACCTTTCATCCCTTCCACCACCTTTCATCTCTTCCACCACCTTTCATCTCTTCCACCACTTTTCATCCCTTCCACCACCTTTCATCTCTTCCACCATATTTCATCTCTTCCACCACCTTTCATCCCTTCCACCACCTTTCATCTCTTCCACCACCTTCCATCCTTTCCACCACCTTTCATCTCTCTGAGGATTGCAAAGAGGGTTGCAACATATGGGTTCTCTTATAGCAACAGGCATAGACAAATCACGCTCAGTCGAACTTTAAGCGCAGTATAGAAACAACCGACAAACACCATTTTACAACTTCATCCCTTCCAGCTATTTCCCGAGGGACACCTTAACCGCGCCAAGACCTCACTGTCGCTCCAACACCTGCAGATCTGAGACCCTATCAGCTGCGGCCACTCCCAGGGGATTGAACAGATGTCGCGAGGACCCACGCCCAGCCGGCGTATATGCAGGTGCACCTTGGATTAATTTCGAGAAGTTTCCCACGCCAACCAAGCAGTCCGAGTCCTCCTCGCAGCTGACCTTTGACCTGTTCCCCGAAGGAGAGGGCAGAACACTCCGTGGCCTCACAGCATCGCCATCCCCCCTGTGCTGCTCTAAGCGACGACCGCGTGATTTTAACTGTTGCTATTCTCTTCGCTACCGCTTTAATAAATAGAGAAAACGCCCTTGACTTTTGCTGAAGTCCTTGTGAGCAACCCTCACAATCTCTTCCACCACCTTCCATCCCTTCCACCACCTTTCATCCCTTCCACAACCTTCCATCCCTTCCACCACCTTTCATCTCTTCCACCACCTTCCACCTCTTCCACCACCTTCCATCTCTTCCACCACCTTTCACTCTTCCACCACCTTTCATCCCTTCCACCACCTTTCGTCTCTTCCACCACCTTTCATCCCTTCCACCACCTTTCATCTCTTCCACCACCTTTCATCCCTTCCACCACCTTTCATCTCTTCCACCACCTTTCATCCCTTCCACAACCTTCCATCCCTTCCACCACCTTTCATCTCTTCCACCACCTTCCACCTCTTCCACCACCTTCCATCTCTTCCACCACCTTTCACTCTTCCACCACCTTTCATCCCTTCCACCACCTTTCGTCTCTTCCACCACCTTTCATCCCTTCCACCACCTTTCATCTCTTCCACCACCTTCCATCCCTTCCACCACCTTTCATCTCTTCCACCACCTTTCATCTCTTCCACCACCTTCCACCTCTTCCACCACCTTCCATCTCTTCCACCACCTTTCACTCTTCCACCACCTTCCACCTCTTCCACCACCTTTCACCTCTTCCACCACCTTTCATTCTTCCACCACCTTTCATCCCTTCCACCACCTTTCATCTCTTCCACCACCTTTCATCTCTTCCACCACCTTTCACTCTTCCACCACCTTTCATCCCTTCCACCACCTTTCATCTTTTCCACCACCTTCCATCTCTTCCACCACCTTTCACTCTTCCACCACCTTCCACCTCTTCCACCACCTTTCATCTCTTCCACCACCTTTCACTCTTCCACCACCTTTCATCCCTTCCACCACCTTTCGTCTCTTCCACCACCTTTCATCCCTTCCACCACCTTTCATCTCTTCCACCACCTTCCATCTCTTCCACCACCTTTCACTCTTCCACCACCTTCTACCTCTTCCACCACCTTTCATCTCTTCCACCACCTTTCACTCTTCCACCACCTTTCATCCCTTCCACCACCTTCCACCTCTTCCACCACCTTTCATCTCTTCCACCACCTTCCATCTCTTCCACCACCTTTCATCCCTTCCACCACCTTTCATCTCTTCCACCACCTTCCACCTCTTCCACCACCTTTCCACTCTTCACCACCTTCCACCTCTTCCACCACCTTTCATCTCTTCCACCTTTCACTCTTCCACCACCTTTCCTCCCTTCCACCACCTTTCGTCTTCCCCACCCTTTCATCCCTTCCACCACCTTTCATCTCTTCCACCACCTTCCATCTCTTCCACCACCTTTCATCCCTTCCACCACCTTTCATCCCTTCCACCACCTTTCATCTCTTCCACCACTTTTCATCCCTTCCACCACCTTTCATCTCTTCCACCACCTTTCATCCCTTCCACCACCTTTCATCCCTTCCACCACCTTTCGTCTCTTCCACCATCTTTCATCCCTTCCACCACCTTTCATCCCTTCCACCACCTTTCGTCTCTTCCACCATCTTTCATCCCTTCCACCACCTTTCATCTCTTCCACCACCTTTCATCCCTTCCACCACCTTTCATCCCTTCCACCACCTTTCATCTCTTCCACCACCTTTCGCTCTTCCACCACCTTTCATCCCTTCCACCACCTTTCATCTCTTCCACCATATTTCATCTCTTCCACCACCTTTCACTCTTCCACCACCTTCCATCTCTTCCATCACCTTTCATCTCTTCCACCACCTCCACCTCTTCCACCACCTTTCATCTCTTCCACCACCTTTCATCTCTTCCACCACCTTCCATCTCTTCCACCACCTCCACCTCTTCCACCACCTTTCATCCCTTCCACCACCTTCCACCTCTTCCACTACCTTTCACTCTTCCACCACCTTTCATCCCTTCCACCACCTTCCATCTCTTCCACCACCTTCCATCTCTTCCACCACCTTTCACTCTTCCACCACCTTTCATCCCTTCCACCACCTTCCACCTCTTCCACTACCTTTCACTCTTCCACCACCTTTCATCCCTTCCACCACCTTCCATCTCTTCCACCACCTTCCACCTCTTCCACTACCTTTCACTCTTCCACCACCTTTCATCCCTTCCACCACCTTCCATCTCTTCCACCACCTTCCACCTCTTCCACTACCTTTCACTCTTCCATCACCTTTCATCCCTTCCACCACCTTTCGTCTCTTTCACCACCTTTCATCCCTTCCACTACCTTCCATCTCTTCCACCACCTTCCACCTCTTCCACTACCTTTCACTCTTCCACCACCTTTCATCCCTTCCACCACCTTCCATCTCTTCCACCACCTTCCACCTCTTCCACTACCTTTCACTCTTCCACCACCTTTCATCCCTTCCACCACCTTCCATCTCTTCCACTACCTTTCACTCTTCCACCACCTTTCATCCCTTCCACCACCTTTCACCTCTTCCACCACCTTCCATCTCTTCCACCACCTTTCACTCTTCCACCACCTTTCATCCCTTCCACCACCTTCCACCACCTTTCATCCCTTCCACCACCTTCCATCTCTTCCACCACCTTCCACCTCTTCCACTACCTTTCACTCTTCCACCACCTTTCATCCCTTCCACCACCTTCCATCTCTTCCACCACCTTCCACCTCTTCCACTACCTTTCACTCTTCCACCACCTTTCATCCCTTCCACCACCTTCCACCTCTTCCACCATATTTCATCTCTTCCACCACCTTTCACTCTTCCACCACCTTTCGTCCCTTCCACCACCTTTCATCTCTTCCACCACCTTCCATCTCTTCCACCACCTTTCACTCTTCCACCACCTTTCATCCCTTCCACCACCTTCCATCTCTTCTACCACCTTTCATCTCTTCCACCACCTTTCATCTCTTCCACCACCTTTCATCCCTTCCACCACCTCCATCTCTTCCACCACCTTTCATCCCTTCCACCACCTTCCATCTCTTCCACCACCTTCCACCTCTTCCACTACCTTCCACCTCTTCCACCACCTTCCATCTCTTCCACCACCTTCCACCTCTTCCACCACCTTCCATCTCTTCCACCACCTTCCATCTCTTCCACCACCTTTCATCTCTTCCACCACCTTCCACCTCTTCTACCACCTTTCATCCCTTTCACCACCTTTCATCTCTTCCACCACCTTTCATCTCTTCCACCACCTTTCACTCTTCCACCACCTTTCGTCCCTTCCACCACCTTTCATCTCTTCCACTACCTTCCATCTCTTCCACCACCTTTCATCCCTTCCACCACCTTTCATCCCTTCCACCACCTTCCATCTCTTCTACCACCTTTCATCTCTTCCACCACCTTTCATCTCTTCCACCACCTTTCATCCCTTCCACCACCTTCTACCTCTTCCACCACCTTTCATCTCTTCCACCACCTTTCATCCCTTCCACCACCTTCCATCTCTTCCACCACCTCCAATTCTTCCACCACCTTTCATCCCTTCCACCACCTTCCATCTCTTCCACCACCTCCACCTCTTCCACCACCTTTCATCCCTTCCACCACCTTCCATCTCTTCCACCACCTTTCACTCTTCCACCACCTTTCATCCCTTCCACCACCTTCCATCTCTTCCACCACCTCCATCTCTTCCACCATCTTTCATCCCTTCCACCACCTTCCATCTCTTCCACCACCTTCCACCTCTTCCACTACCTTCCACCTCTTCCACCACCTTCCATCTCTTCCACCACCTTTCACTCTTCCACCACCTTCCATCTCTTCCACCACCTTCCACCTCTTCCACTACCTTCCACCTCTTCCACCACCTTCCATCTCTTCCACCACTTAATAGTCACAGATAAGACTGATTCAA
>BOPN01002277.1:12500-15000 GCA_017312705.2 Penaeus japonicus | reverse complement strand
TAAAAATACAAGCAACAATGAAATAAGAGAATAAAAGAAATTGAGAAAAAGGGAGAAGAAATAAAAGAAGAAGAAGGAAAGAGAAGAAAGAGAAGAAGAGAAGGAAGAGAAAGAAGATGAAAAAGAATAAGAAGATGATGAAGAAAAAGAAGAAGAAGAGACAGGAAGGAGGAGGAGGAGGAGGAGGAAGTGCAGTAAGAAAGACAATCAAGGAAGAAGAGGAGGCGGAAGAAGAGGAAGGATAAAAGGATAAAAGAAGGAAAATTGAATAGAAGAAAGAACGAAAATGACAAATAAGAAAAAACAAAAAACAAAAACAGGAGAGGCCAAGGATGATAATGATGATGATAATAACAATAATAATGATAGTAATGATATCATATTGATAACAATAATGAAGATGATAATTACAAGAAGAAATTGAGGTAGAAATAGAGATAAGGGAAAGTCGAAGAAGAAGAAGAAGAAAAAAAAAATGATGAAGAAGAAAAGGAAGAGGAAGAAACAAGAAAAAGAAGAAGTCGAAGAAGAGGAAACAGAAGCAGAGAGGGAAGAAGAAATATAAGAAGAAAAGATAAAAGAAAAACGAAGCTGACGAAGAAGAAGCAAGAGAAGAAATAAAAAAAAAAGAAGAAAGAAAAATGAAAAGAAAAATAAAACAAAAAACAGAAAAGAGAAAGAAAGAAAGAAAGAAAGAACCGAGCAACATACCTTCCCTCAGCCACGTGGGCGGAGGCGGAGATCGCGCCCGTGTCGTGATCGAGGGAAAAAAGGGCGTGAGGCGAACCGATCCAATGGAAGCTCTTGTCAGCCACGTCCCAATCATCCGGGTCATCCACATACACCCGTCCGAGAGGCGCTTCCCCTCCGCCGCCCTGAGCACGGAGGGGGGCGGGACGGAGGGAAGGGAGAGAGGGAGGGAGGGGAGGGAGGAAGGGGGAGGAGGGAGGGAGAGGGAAAGGGAAGGTTCATGGTAGGTAGGTCGGGTAGGGGGTTGGGGGTAAGGGGTAAGGGTGAGGAGAAGAGGGGAAGGGGGAGTAGGGAGAGGGGTAGGGTAGTGTAAGTTGGGTAGGGGGTTGGGGGTAAGGGAGAGGAGAAGAGGTGGAGGGGAGGGGTAGGTAGGGATGGGTAGGGTAGGGTAGGTTGGGTAGGGGGTTAGGGGTAAGGGTGAGGAGGAGAGGGGGTTGGGGATAAGGGTGAGAAGGAGAGGAGGAGGGAGGGAGGGAGGGAGAGGGGTTGGTAGGGATGGGAAGAGTAGGGTAGGTTGGGTAGGGGGTTGGCAATAAGGGTGAGGAGAAGAAGGTGAGGGGGAGGAGGGAATGAGAGGGAGGGAGAGGGGGAGAGGGAGGGAGAGGGGTAGGTAGGGATTGGTAAGGTAGGGTGTTGGAGGGTTTGGGGGAGGTCAGGAAGGGGGAGGGGAGGGGGGAGAGTGGGGGTTGGTGGGTAGGGAGGAATGGAGAGCAAAATATAGTTATTTTTATCTTTTGATTGGACCTTTTTCTATTAACCTATATATTCATATTTACCTAATACTTACATCCACCTTATATCTATATTACATATACATCTACCTTACATATCTATATTTTTACATCTACCTTACATATCTATATTTACCTTTTTACATCTACCTTACACATCTATATTTACCTTTTTATATCTACCTTACATATCTATATTTGCCTTTTTACATCTACCTTACATATCTATATTTACCTTTTTGCACCTACCTTACATATCTATATCTACCTTTATATGTATATATATATAAAGTTAATTCATGTGAGGAGGGGTGATGGTGAAAAAGGGGTGCCACAGAAAGGATTATATAAATTCAGGGTGCCATCACTGAAAAAAGATTGAGAACCACTGAAGTAGACAGTGGATCCTGCAGAGCGCCTCCTCACCTGGACTTTCCACAAGTAAACCGTCTTGAACCCCGGCCTCATGGGGTTGTCGTTGACGTCGCCCACCACGACTCTGAGGGCGTGGACGGCCGCCAACCCTCCCGCGTCCTCAACCCTCACCTTGACCTCCAGTTCGCGGTGTTCCTCGCGGTCCAGTGGTCCTACCGTTCGTACTTCCGCCCCGCCGCGCCCTCCGTTGAGCTCTGGTGAGGGGGAAGGGATGGGTGGGGGTGGGGGTGGGGGAGGCGGGGGAGGGCATGAGGGGGATGGGGGTGTAAGGGGGAGGCGGGGAGTGGAGGAGCGAGGGCGTGGGGGGTTAAGGAGGCGGGAGAGACGGGAGAAGGTGACATCACATATGTGTATATTCTCTCTCACCACACACACATGTATATACAAACATACGAATATACGGACACATCGTCCTCGAGCACCAAAGAGGCACAGAAGCGGCGTCGACGGAGGCCTCACCGGAAGAGAACTCGAGCGCGACGTGTTGTCTGACGTAGGGCGCGTTGGAGCGGTCGAGCGTCATGGCGAAGGGCGGGCCGTGGCCGAGCGCCCACGCGTCGGGGTCCGTGGCGCTGAGCCGCCCC
>BOPN01002276.1:211825-221117 GCA_017312705.2 Penaeus japonicus | reverse complement strand
TTTTTTTTTTTTTTTTTTTTTTTTTTTTTTTTTTTTTTTTTTTTTTTTTTGAGATCGTCGAGGAAAATTCTAAAGGGGAAATTTTGGTGTTGTTATTGTTTTTTTGTTTTTTGTTGTTGTTTTTTTGTCATTTTTTCTTTTCTTTTCTCGGTCTTTTTTTATTTTACCATGAAAGGAACGAAATATAAGCTTACTGTGTCTCTTTCTTCCTAATATATACAAGATAAAAATATAATCGGGTTTCGATATACCTTCCTCATCTATTCCTATTACTCTTGTCATGATGAAACTTATTAAGAAAAGAAAAGGTATTTTTTAAAATGGAAACCGAAAGATGGCGTCTTGATGATTCGATAAATCTTAGGAAAACAAAAAGGAAAAAGAAAGAAAGAAGATGAAGAAGAAGAAGGAGAGAAAGTCAAAAGATTAAAGGACGATGCGAAGGAGGCCCAAAGAATAGGATATATACATGTGGGAATAGGACATCCGTGGGAGAAAACGTATCAAAAACAACACATGCATGAGATAATAGGACATCCTAGGAGGAATAGGACATGGAATAGGAAATAGAACATGCATGAAAGAATAGGACATTCTAGGAGGAATAGGACATGGAATAGGAAATAGAACATGTACGAGAGAATAAGACATCCTACGAGGAATAAGACATGGAATAGGAAACAGAACATACATGAAAGAATAAGACATACATAAACGAATATATCTACATGACGAATTAGAACATATATATTCGGGAAAAGGACATGCATAAAGGAATAGAATCTGCATGAGAGAATAGGCCATGCATGAGGGAATGCGGGAGGGGAAGGAGAGCGGCCGATGATGCTATCTCTGCAGGTGAAGGAGAAAGACGGTTCACATAAGGAGAAAAAAAATATCAAAGGAATCTGCGAGAGACGCCTCACTGCGGGGGAATTCTGGAGGATATTAATCGTTATATATGCATGTGTGTGTGTGTGTATCTATCTATTTATCTATCTATCTATATCTATATGTATATATATATATATATATATGTGTGTGTGTGTGTGTGTGTGTGTGTGTGTGTGTGTGTGTGTGTGTGTGTGTGTGTGTGTCAACGCTCTTCCAGCATTCCAACCTTCTAGCCTTCCACCCTCCCACCCTTCCACCCTTCCACCCTTCCACCCTTCCACCCTTCCACCCTCCCACCCTCTCACCCTCTCACCCTTCACCTATGCATAGGACGCCCCTCTGCACACTGCACACGTCGCCTCCTCCCCCCAAGACATTGCAAACTGAACACCGCGGAGACTCGTTTGGTCTAAAACAGACACGCAGGAATTTCTCCCGAAGACCTTGGACAGGAAACGTGTAGAGAGCGAGAAGTGAAAGAAAAAAAACAAAGAATAAAAATAAAATAAAAAGATAAAGAAAAAAAAAAGATGGTACCTTCCTCCGCCTCGGATGTTTTGCGAGTGCCAAGGAAGAGTGCCGCGGTCATGGCACTTTTGCTAGTTACTAGTCTCTGTTGTTTAGTAAGTTGGTAATGGCACCTTTATCACACATACGTTAACACACGCATAAACACTCACATATATATGTATGTATGTGTTAATATGTAGGTAGATTGACTGACAAATAGATAGATAGATATACATACATAGATACATAATATATGCATGGCTACTTACATATATACATATATACATACATACGTATACATATATACATATATATACATATATATATATATATATATATATATATATATATATATATATATATATACATATATCATATATCATATATGTATGTATATATGTGCAATCATACAAATAAACATCATTGCATTTGTCAATTCACAAACCTCTCCTCCAAGCAGCTTCTCTCACCTTCCCAGCATCAAGATAGTGACATTTTCCCCCCTCGCCACCTTGACACGCCAGCGGAGATCATGTCATTCACTAATAACAGAGTACAAAACATTTGCCTTTTTTAAAACTACTCCCGCCACTACCATTACTACAGTTACGACTACTTCCACTACTATTTACTGCACTTTAAACCTTACCACATTTTACCTGGGCATGTGATCTGTGTACAGAGTTAGTCATTATTTTTTGCGCCGTTTTACTTTGGCTGTACCTGGATATGTCTGCTTTTTGTTGGTATGTACTGCTCCCTGTACGGTACATGAATCCTGTCTATATATATATGCAATGTCTGTGTATATTGACGGGTTTATTTAATGATTTCTAGTTTGTTTGTTTTTTTACTTATATATGTTTTTTTACGATATATGAATGATAACTTAAAGTTTCTTTACTGATAATTTCTATCTACCTACCTATTTATATACTTTCTCTCTCTCTCTCTCTCTCTCTCTCTCTCTCTCTCTCTCTCTCTCTCTCTCTCTCTCTCTCTCTCTCTCTCTCTCTCTCTCTCTCTCTCTCTCTCTCTCTCTCTCTCTCTCTCTCTCTCTCTCTCTCTCTCTCTCTCTCTCTCTCTACCTATCTATCTATCTCTATCTCTATCTCTATCTCTCTCTCTCTCTCTCTCTCTCTCTATCTATCTATCTATCTATCTATCAATCTCTTTCTCTCTCCCTCTCAATCTCTCTCTGCAAATGAACTTACACAGCTGATAAAGGAAACCACATACATCTCTATCTCTACACATATCTCCAGCACCTCTAATTCTAACTGCTATACCTGACATCAGTGTCTATCACGTCTATATCTACACACCCATATCACCATACCCGCCTTTCTAATCGATCTCGGTACCTGCAGTTGCAACCAAGACCTGACTTGCCGTCGGCGTGGATGCAACGAGGGAGCGAGGTACTGAGAGCCGTCTTTGCTAAGGGACTATGACTCAACTCAAGCCTTCCTGTGCCTACTTTCTCCTACACTTTGTATGGCTTTGATGTTTGATGGCTGGGTGCTCGTCTGTCTGTCTGTCTGTCTGTCTGTCAGTCTTTTTTTTTTTTTTTTTTTGCGTATGTCTGGAGGGCTGTTGCATGAGTGGCAAGAAGTTGTTTCATAATGACTATCTCTGTGGGTTTGCTTTTCGTTGCAAGTCGGAATGTAGGTCTAATAAACAGGTAAGGCGTGTTAACAAGAATGTGGGTTTTCAACGCAACGTTACGCAAAAAGTGAAGAGAAAAGGTAAAAAAAAAATGAAAAATAAAAAATCCCGGATCTTTACAGTTTTATGGCATTTTATGGGTAGCGTCTCTTGCTCCATCAGCTGATTTCCCTGACTACGCCTTAAAAACAAAAAAAACAAAAAATCCTTCCTCCCTCTATACTAAGAAGAGGCGAAAAAATACACATAAACCCATTCCTTGTTTAACCAAAGTAAAAAAAATAATAATAATAAATAGATAAAAAACTTTCAACAAAAATTAGATGATCTTATTTTTCCTTACACTTTCACTCAATTTAGTGCCACATGACATTCACATAACGAGCTCTCTTGCCCCACACGGCCGTCCTCCCTCTGCGGGGTCTCTCCCCCCCCCCCCTCTTCTCTCTCTCTCTGGACCAGCGGAAATTCCAGTAGGAGTCAAATTTGCAGGAAATTCCAGGTCTAAAGGAATGTATGAGCATAAATATTGATGGGCTACTGAGAGAGACCTTCTTCAGAACTGACTGCTTCTGTGTGGTTGTGGGTGTGTGTGAGAGAGAGAGAGAGAGAGAGAGAGAGGGAGAAAGAGAGAGAGAAGGAGGGAGGGAGGGATAGAGATAGAGAGAGAGAGAGAGAGAGAGAGAGGGATAGAGATAGAGATAGATAGAGAGAGAGAGAGAGAGAGAGATAGAAATAGAGATAGATAGAGAGAGAGAGAGAACAAGAGAGAAAGACAGAGAAAACATCCCCATCTTCCCATCCCTTCCCATCCCTTCCCCATCCCTTCCCCTCCCTTCCCCTCCCTTCCCCTCCTACCCCCCTTACCCTGCCTCTCTCATTAACCCTCGCAATTGCAACTTGAGCCTCTTGTTGTCGAGGTCACGCCGGCGTGTCTAAAGCTTTAGCTGAAAACCGCGAACGTCTTGAAAAGGGTAAAAGTGAGTGGAAAGGGAAGGGATAAGGTGTTTGAATAAGGAAAGAGTGTTAAAAAAATGTGTTACGTGTTAAAATGGGGGGGGGGGGGAATAAGAAAAATTGATAGAATGGGAAAGGATATGATGTTGAAATAGGAGATGGGTGTTAGAATGTGCGTCATGTGTTAGAATTGCGAAATATAAGAATAGAGAGGGAAAGGACAAGGTATCAAAATTGGTGAAATAGAGGAAAAGTGTAAAAATATGTTATGTGTGTGTTAAAGTGTGTTATGAATTGAAATAAGGTATATATTTAGAAAACTGAATGATAATGGGAGAGAAAAAAAAGTATTCAAATGGGAAAAGGTTGTTAGAATGTGTGTTATAGGTTAAAAGGGCAAAAATATGAACAGTTTGTAGAAAAAAAGGGTGGATTAGGTGTTAAAATAGAGTTAAGATGTTAAATATGTGTTTAAACTGTATTTTGTGTTAAAATTGGGGAAACTAGTAAATGAGTTAGCAGTTAAAGAGAGAGAAAAGTATATCAGAACAGAGAAAAGGTATTAAAAGGTGTTATATTTGTGCTAATATGTTAAAATGGGTGAAAGAAAAAATGAAGTCAATAAAAAAGGAAGAGGGCAATGTGTTGAAATAAAGCAAGAGTAAAATATATCTTTCAAAATGGAGGTACGGTAAATGGGAACAGGATACTAAGAATTAATGGAAATGGGAGAGGAATATTAAAATAGGGATAAAAGTGAGTTAGGGGAAAAGGGGGTAGAATAAGAAATAAGTGAATAAAGGAGAGGGAGGATGGAGTGTTAAAATAAGGGAAGGGTGAAAAGATGTGTGATAAACTAGAGGGAAAGAGAATGAAATGAGGATGAAAGAGAAAGAGAAGAAAGAACAGATATAGAAGAAAGAAGGGAGAACGGACCGGGAAATAGAAAAAATGAAGAAGAATAGAAATAAAAACGGAGAACAGTAGAAGAAACAATGAAGAACAGAAGTAAAGAAAGTAAAAAGAAGAACAGATATAGAAGAAATAAGGAAGAACAGACAGAGAAATGTAAATGATAAGGAGAACAGGCGATAAAGAAGAATACGAAAAGGTAGAAGGAATAACGAAGAACAGAAAGAGACATGGAAGACTAGAAAAAGAGAAACAGAAATAGACGAAAAGAAATAGATGGAGATAGATGATAATGGAAATAAGATAATCGGACGAAACTTGAAAGCTGAAGAGAAAGATTAGAAGCGAGGAATAAAAACAGAGTAATAAAAGAAAAAAAAATACCACTAAAAGGTAAGGAATGAAAAAAAGACATTTTGCAAAATATAACAAAGAGAATTTTAAAAAGTAATAAGTACCATAGAAAAAGAACGGTCAATATATATATATATATATCTGTGTGTATGTGTGTATCTATATATATCTATCTATCTATCTATATATATATACATATATATATATATACATACATATATATATATATATATATATATATATATATATAAATTCCCAAATGTCAACTTCAACACTCGAGACATTACCAGTCCCCCGGCAGCAGAAAGGGTGTCCGCCTTCAGGAGTCAAATTTCAGGAAACATGAAACCAGAGGGATGATGTGCGGAAGAAAATCGCCGCTGACACATCACCTCGGCGCCGTATAGGTGGCCACGCACACTCGCTCGAGGGTTTAATCTTTCTCACTTTTGGTGTGCCTCTTTCTCTCGATTTTTTTTTCCCCCCCGGGGGGGGGGGACCCGATGCTTTTGTTTTTTTTTTCTTTTTCTTTCTCTCTCTCTCTCTCTCTTTCTCTTTTATTCACTCACTTTCTCCTCACTTTTTCTCTCTTTATTTCTGTGTTTAATAGTGTTCCTTCCACTGTTTCTAACCTTTCATATAATAATCTAAATTTTCTCTCTACCTCTTTCTCTCTCCATTTATCTATCTATCTATCTATCTATATATATATATATATATCTTTCCATCCATCTATCTATATCTCTAATTATGCATATATTTGTTTATCTTTCTCTCTATCCAACATCCATCATATAAATATATTTGGAATTTCGTCTCCTTTCAAAAATTATAGATACGTTTACACTACACATCAGGCTTTTGTGAGATATTTACATTCTCTTACTGATGACATGATACAGGGTCTTTAAAAATTTAAAGTTTCCAAAGTAAATAATCATAGTAATTATTCGTCCTACAATGTATGCACATGGAATAAGCTTATTATAAACATTGTCATTAACAGCTGATTGAAATAATCTCGACAGAAACGGACCAAATATTGGTCCTTTTTGCACACCACATTGCAAAACAGACGGGGTTGTTGCGTGCGGTTGAGGATGAATGAAAGTCTTCGGTTCACTTGGGTTTGAGGAATTTACCTTGAAGCAACGTTTTTTACCTTATTTTTCTTTTTTTTTCTATGTCATGGTCAGTAGAATGACAAGGCTGACGGAGGCTATTTCGCAAGCCATTGTATGGTCTGGTACTTCCATGACAAAGGAATATCTAATACGCTCAAAATATGTTTTATTAACGTACGTGTATTTGTTCGGTGGGTATATACGGTTGTTTTTTATTGGACAAGAATATGAAAGTATAAAATGGATTTATTTGCTAAAATCAGCTCCCTCATGTTAAAAGACAGATATACCCTGGGTTTCTCTTATCTTCTGTCATATTCTTTGCAAAATATTGTCGTAACAGATTCTGCGGTGTTTACAACTCGCATTTCAAAGACGCAATTTGCTAAGTTGTTAAAAAAAGGACTAAACGAAATTAAACATCCTTCTGGGGAAAGACACAAACTATTTTTTTAAAGTATTGAATGATACAATCACATTTTATATAAGTTTGAAATTAAGCGTAGAAACAGTGACTTAGACTCAATATGCTACATTCATCAATATTAGTGTGCAATGAAAGGAGTACTATGTTACATTCCATCTCAGAGTACCCTTTGACTCAGCCTTTCAGAACACTAGAAATTCAGTCACAACGAAGTACATGCATATTCTATCACATCAGGTGTATTAGAATATATACTTATATCACTAGAATATATCACTAGATTTGAAATGTGATATTGCAGTTTTCTGTGCAGTTAATACAGTTATGGAATGAAGGAATCCCTGTAAAATATGAGATTGAAATACCTCTTGCAGGGACGTCTTATTTTATATTCGTATCCCCTAATGAACTTGATTGCTCAAATATTTTCTCTGAAAAATGGAGCATAAATCCACATAACCAATATGGAAATTAATCTACGGTTTATATTAGATAAGGCGAGGTAATGCTGTGACTCCAAGGGTTAAGCTTGGATATAGGTCAGCCAAAAAAGAATGCAAGAAAAAAAACTATGTCATTTTCGCAGAGAAGAATATAAAAGAACACTTTTTATCATGATTCTGAGTGGCATTTCACTCCATCTGACAGGAGATGCAATGAGCTATGTCATTATTTCATCTCGGCAAAGATGTATTAAAGGTTCTGCATACGTTACATCGTGAATATGTAATGTAATGTGATTTTATGATCACCTTTTAGATGTATGAAAGCTCGTACACACTTGTTAAGTTAGCTAGGGTGGTATTAAAGAAGATGAATTCAAACAAATGTAAAAATTGCTGGGATCTGACATTATATCAGAGCTTCCTGAGAACTTCATTAGTTTTCTAATTCTCAAATTTCCCAGAAGCGATGTCATAAGGCAATATGGCCAATTCACACAGACATAAAAAAAAATATCTACGGCTCACATACACCAAGAAAGAGAACAATCAGTGTTGCAAGCACAAGCGCTGGACTTGAAGACTGGTTTTACCTACAGGTTCGCGAAACAAGCAATGTGGAAGAAGCTAAATTTAAGCTGTGCAATGAGGAATGCAGGCTAATATTTGCACTTGATATTTCAGTGTCATTTGAAACCTCTCGGTCTGTTCAGCATGAGGTGATTATCTATTCTCCTATGAAGATATGCTCATGTTTTGCCTGGGTATCAAATATAATCGAGCGATAAGTAAAGGCCCACAAAAGATGAAAAAATAAAAAATAAAGTAAAGAAAAGAAAAGAAAATACGAAAAGAAAAAAATATATATAACATTCGCAATTTTTTTTTTCAGAAAGTCTATAGTATATGACACACATTTGCAAGATCCCTTTTCAACTAAGCAATAGAACTACTTGACTCTGAATACCTCCCTACCAAATTGCGAAGCTTCCAAAGAGAAGATTAGAATCTTATAAAACACTAATAAACTCCGAGAAATGTTCATGGTAAGCAAACAGTAAGCTTACACAACTTGTAAGTATATCATTAGTAATTTATCCTTAAAGATTTAAAGGCACAAGTACTGTGTTTTAGGTTTATACGTTTCAAGTTTATAGGTATTTAGATACCAATTGGATACCAACATCACAAGAATTAAGAAGATTTCTTGTAACACATTTTCTTAGAATTCTTTGATTAAAACTCAACTGGCTATATAATTGTCCGCGGAAATTCCACACACACAATCACAAATACACACACACACACACATACACATTTAAGAAAATTTACACGTATACAAAGAGAGACAATAAAATATATCCTTCCTTTGTATAATCTTTGTAAAATTAGGTTAAAACGTAACCTTTAACATGGAAGAACTTTTATTTTGGTATAATTATTTTTGTTAAGCTTTCACCAATTTCGAGAATCCTGAAGCTATAATTTAGATATATAGATTATTTGATATTGTAATTGATGACATTTGACTAGAAGACGGTGGACAAGGTGAAGACTAAGACTAAGACGTGTAAATAACATATAAAAATGTAGAAATATTGAGAAACATTTACATAGATTTATTTTGTCTTTATTTGCATTCCCTTTTATTCTTAATCTTATTTATCTGTATTTTTATCTCGACTTTTTTATCTTTTTTTTTTGCTCATCTATTCTTATCTTTACTTATTCTTATATTCTTTTATATTGATTTACTTCATCTTTATCTTTCGTTTACCATCATCCGTTCATTCCTATCTGTAGATACCGTTTTCATTACTATTTCTTAGGGTAGAATATTCTTATTTCTCGATTACTCCTACCTATATCCTATCATACCCCCCCCCCCCCCCCCCCCCACCTACTCCTCGCGTGTCAGACATTGACATTAGTCTGTCAAGGGAACCGTAATGGCTGATGTTGTCAAGTGAAACGTCTTGATTTCTTTGATTTCTTGCAAGCAT
>BOPN01002276.1:199382-202015 GCA_017312705.2 Penaeus japonicus | reverse complement strand
GACCCCCTCCTCCTCCTCCTCCTCGTCCTCCTCCTCCTCCTACTCCTCCTCCCGTGTCCTTCTCTCTCCCTACCCTTCTTTCTTTCTCTCTCTCTTTCTCTCTCTCTCCTCTCTCTCCTCTCTCTCTCTCTCTCTCTCTCTCTCTCTCTCTTCTTCTTCCTCCTCCTTCCATCTCCCCCCCCCCCTCTCCTCCTCCCATCCTCCCCCTCGTTCCCATTGTTAGGAGGGTTTTGTGTTCAGCATCTTTGTTTGTTTGTTTGTGTTTTTTCTTTATCTGCTTCTCTGCCTGTTCCTTTTCTTTTCAATTTCCCCACTTTCCCTTCTCTTCTTTCACTCAGCTTCCCCATCCTCCTCCTCTCCCTCTTTTCTACTTCTCGTCTTTTATTTCATTCTCTTCCTCACATATTTCCCCTTCCCTCTCCTCCTCCCCTCCCCCTCCCCTCTCCTCCACTCCCCCTTCCGACTCGATAGTACCTAATCGGATATTTTTTAGCCTTTCATTTAATCATATTCTCTCTTTCTCTTTCTCTCTCTCTCTCTCTCTCTCTCTCTCTCTCTCTCTCTCTCTCTCTCTCTCTCTCTCTCTCTCTCTCTCTCTCTCTCTCTCTCTCTCTCTCTCTCTCTCTCTCTCTCTCTCTCTCTCTCTCTCTCTCTCTCTCTCTCTCTCTCTCTCTCTCTCTCTCTCTCTCTCTCTCTCTCTCCTCTCTCTATCTCTGTCTTAGCCTCCTCCCTTTTTAATTAATGACCGCGAGCGAGAATCCTTTGAGAATCATGCGCAAGAGCGCAGTGACTTACCGACTGCAGCGGGAGAAGGGGAGTGCAACTGTGAATGCGGGATTAGATGATGTAATTATGAGATTAGCGATAATTGATAGCGAGCCCGGGAGCCCGTGGCGGCCGCGGCGTGAGGTCAGAGGCTGCAATAACCATTTTGTTGTCGTGTTAACGCGCCCGTGTCAAGGAACACACAAATTCCAGCCGGTTAATCTCATCAAATCGCGAGATTTCATGCGGCTACTTTATCTAACGCCGTCAGGTCCTTTATTGCAGGGACTCACATGATCTGATACAGATAGGATTAATGATAGGAAACGCAATGCAGCTTCATTGGATATGAATTGTGCCTCGGTATACAACACAACCATACGACCTGACACAACGACACGACTTTATCCAGTGGCATCACCGACCCCGACCCTGATACACCTAAAACACGCTTGCTGCCTACTGTGTTCACAAATTGACGCATTCAGGTTAGATGAATAATTGATGGATTTGCCCATATGTGTATGCAAATGTAAATAAATATATGTATATATGAATATAGCTGAGTGTGTGCGTGTGTGTGTGTGTGTGTGTGTGTGTGTGTGTGTGTGTGTGTGTGTGTGTGTGTGTGTGTGTGTAGTGTTGTTTTGTGTTGAATTTACATATACAAATTCATAATGTATGTACGTTTATACTGGTGTATGTGTGTGTTATATACACCGTGATATGTTGGTATATGTGTGTAATTTCATATACATATATACATATGCGCGAGTGTGAGAGAGAAAGAGAAAAAAAAAACACAAACACAAACAGACAGACAAATCAGATATAGAAACAGATAATCAGACACATAGCCTGTCATGCATGCAGAATAATAAAGGGAGATATGAATTCGTGGCAATGGCTCACATAACAGGCTACACACCTGTAGTGCAGTTGGCAACATCTGTCAACATTCGCCATCTGCTCACATGTCAACAGACTTAAAAGCAAACCAGAGAGTGTGTTCCACTGAAGCTCATGTGAAACACTTGGCCAACTTCTCTTCCCTGCATCATACCTCTTGACATAGCCGTCCGAAATGATGACTAAGATGGTGATAATGATCATTATGATGATAGTGATAACTATAATAATGATGGTGATATTAAATATAATGATAACAAAAAGGATAATAGTAGTAATCATGATAATAATAATGACAATAGTAATAACGATAACAACAGCAACAAATACAACAACAACAACAACAAAACAACAGCAATGACCAAAGTAGAAAGAAAGAAGAAGGGAGGAGAGAGAAAGAGTCAGATAAAGGCGTGGAAGCGGCGGCGGCGAGGGGAGAAAAGGGTTAAATCTTCTAGCGATGAAATTCAAGCTCCTGTGTTCACCCTATGTAAACTCCAGACTGTGGTCGCCATGCTCCACGCTGTGTCCTTTCCCTCGATGTCTATCTGTCTATCTATTTTTCTGTCTATCTGCTTCTTGGTCTATATCTTTCCTCCCTTTCACTTTCTTTTTTTCTCTCTCTCTTTTCTTTTCTTTTCGTGTCTCCTTTTCGCCCTTCTGATTATTGTCTTCTGCTTTCTTCTTCCTTTTTCTCTCTCCCCTACCCCCTCCCCTCTATCTATCTATCTATCTATCTATCGCTCTATCTATCTATCTATCTGTTTGTCTGTCTATCTGTCTGTCTATCTATCCATTTTATTCTCTTTCTCCAACTCCCCTTCCCTACTTCTTTCTCCTCTCTCCTCTATGCCTACTCTATCTGTAAACATTTAATTAATTCCCTCTTATCTTTCTGCGTTTATCAAAATAGCGATCTATCTCCCTCATCCCTCGTTACACCAGTCCCCATCCCATTG
>BOPN01002276.1:186882-196882 GCA_017312705.2 Penaeus japonicus | reverse complement strand
CTGTGATTTTTCTTTTTTTATCTATATATCTCTTGCAGATCTCTTTTATTTTCCTTTTTTATTTTCCCTTTTCTTGTCTTTTTTCTCTTGTTTTATTTGTATAATTTCCTCTTTTCTATATGTATTATTATTCTCGTCTCTCCTCTCTTTTCTCAACTATATTTTTTCTCCCTTTCTCTCCTCTTTTCATATCTTATTGACTCCATTCTCCTCTCCTCTTCTCAATCATTCGCTTCTTCTTTCTTTCTCTTTCCTTTCCTACCTGCCCTCTCCTCTTCTCTTCCCCATGCTTTGCTTGCCTCCTCTCCTCTTCTCCTCTCTTTTCCTCGCTGAGCACATCCTTAAAACATCCCCTCCCTTTCCTCATCCATTTTCCGCGTTCAGCGCACTTTGCTCTCTCGGTCCTCGCCTCCCCCCCAGCCCCCCATCCCCAGCCCCCAAGCCCCGTATTCCCTCTACTCCTACCGACCCCACTCATCCTCAACCCCTCCACCTCCTCTCCGCCCACCTGCCCCCCCCCCCTCTCCCCAACCCCCGTCGCCCCCCACCTCCTCTTGCACCTTGCAGTTTTGGAGGATATTTGTAAAAGTCTGATTGAACATCATCCCTCTGGACAGTGAGTCGCCATTTCTTCTGAGTTTATGGTCACCGGCTATCAATTAGTTAAAGGTTGGTGCCTCATTACAGCGCATGAAAACATTATAACCCTCCATTATGCAAATGCTATTAATTATCCTCTCCCCTTCTATCTTTTCCTTACTCTTCGCTTTCCTCCTTCTCCCACTGTTTCTCTGTTTTACTGGCCTTCTTCCACATTTCTCTTCCTCCCATATTCTTATTCTTTATCACTTTCTTCCTCCTCTTCTCCCTCTTCTTCTTCTTCTACCTCTTCCTCCTCCTCGTCTCTCTCTTCTTCTTCTTTATCACTTTCTTCCTTCTCTTCTACCTCTTCTTCTTCTTCTACCTCTTCCTCCTCTTCTTCTCCCTCTTCTTCCTCCTCCTCCTCCTCTTCTCCTTCTTCCTCTTCCCCTTATTGTTATTATTCCTCTTTCTCCTCTTCCTCCTCCTCTACTCCCTCTTCTTCTTCTTCTTCTTCTTCCTCTTCTTTTTCTTCCTCTTCCTTCTCCTCCTCCCCCGGCTCCCTTTCCTATTTCTTCTCATCATCCTTCCTGTCTTCTTTCTCCTCTTCCCATTCTTCCTTCGTCTCCTTATCTCTTTGATTTTTCTCCCCCTCTCGCAAATTACAAAAGCTTAATCTTTGCAAGTTTAAATGTTTAGTTTAGTTCATGATTGTTTAAGATGGTTTAGTTTACGATGGTTTAGTGCCATCATTATCTGTTCCTTTCATCCTGGTCTTCGCCAAGTGTCATTATATTCATAATAGTTATTTCTAATTTGCATTTATTCCTATTTCTATAGTCGCTGCGTCATTTCTCGGTTCTTCGTTTCATAAGCTGGATATTACTTTGCTTTGCTTTTGTAATTTGGTGTGTATCATTTACCTCAATACTGCCACACCTTTAATTTCCAGTTTTATACTGCTTTCGCCTGCTTTATCCCTCAGATGGTGTTATCTCACTGCTTTATCGACTGTGCTCTTGTCTCCCCTTCTTCCCCTTGAACCCAAGGCTTTTCTCTAAATTCTCTCTCTCTCTCTCTTTCTCTCTCTCTCTATCTATCTATCTATCTATCTATCTATCTATCTATCTATCTATCTATCTATCTGTCTATCTATCTATCTATCCAGATCTGTTTCTCTGTTTCTTTCTTTCTCTTTCTCTATCTACTCTATGTTTGTCTCTCTCTCTCTCTCTCTCTCTCTCTCTCTCTCTCTCTCTCTCTCTCTCTCTCTCTCTCTCTCTCTCTCTTTATCTATCTATCTATCTGTCCATCTATCTATCTATCTATCTATCTGTCTGTCTATCTATCTATCTATCTATCTATCTATCTATCTATATATCTCTCTCTCTCTCTCTCTCTCTCTCTCTCTCTCTCTCTCTCTCTCTCTCTCTCTCTCTCTCTCTCTCTCTCTCTCTCTCTTTATCTATCTATCTATCTGTCCATCTATCTATCTATCGATATCTGTTTCTCTGTTTCTTTTTTTCTCTTTCTCTATTTGCTCTCTCTCTCTCTCTCTCTCTCTCTCTCTCTCTCTCTCTCTCTCTCTCTCTCTCTCTCTCTCTCTCTCTCTCTCTCTCTCTCTCTCTCTCTATATATATATATATATATATATATATATATATATATATATATATATATATATATATATATATATTGTAAGTGAATATATATAAATTGTAAGTGAATACGGGTACATCTAGGCTGCAATCAGTGTAGCGGAGGCAGATGATGGGGTGAGAGTGTCAGAATTCGAAGTAGGAATGACACGGAGGGAATATTTATGTGTGAAGATGAGTTGCAGTTCAGCATCATTTGATTCCAAATAACAGAACATCCAGGGAGAGTGTGCTGATGGGAGCTGAAAGGCGAAGGTCGGGAAATAATAGGAATAGAGAGGACTTTGGTCGTGAAGGAGTATAGAGCGATTCTTGAACTGAAGTAATAGGAATTACATGTATGAGTGAGTTAAAGAATGCTAGATCATATTCTATGTAGGAAATGCAAGAAAAAACATGACAAAGGAATGTTCTAATCTCAGGAAAATTTGTGAGGTTACAGCATCTCACCTTGAGAATAGTTGCAGGGAGAGTTACGATGCACCCGACGAGATAGCAAACGGATCACTAGTCCCCCATAGTGCAAACTGTGTGGTATTTTGGTCACAGCAATCCCTGCATTCTGCCACCAGTGTACCAGTGGGGAGGGAAATTCAGGTTTAAATTCATATCGTCATTAAACATTGGGTTACTTTGTAAGCATTAAGTATGGGGTATGCTATCAGGTACATTTGGGTAATGTAACTATAACAACGGGAATGCCATGTGAATTCTTTTCTTGCTTTATGGTTTGTTTTCTTAATCATTAAAAAAGTCTTTTGCATGTCATGTCCTGATTTGAAACTAAACAGACAGTCGATAGCCATGATGCATTATTCTCTTTCTCTCTCTCTCTCTCACACACACACACAACACACACACACACACACACACACACACACACACACACACACACACACACACACTCACACAACACACACACACATTCACGTACAAACAAACCCACACAGCACCTCACCCCGATACGAATCAAGAGACACAATAAACTCGCACAGCCTCTGCTAAAACTCTGGGTAATTTCCCCTTCGCTTCTCTATTTTCCGCCTCCAACTAGCAGCTAAATAGGCCATCACTACCGGGGCTACATGTGCAATAATAAGCCTGCCATCTCGCTTTTTAAGGGTAAATAAAGTCGACTATGTCTCTATTATGAGAAAGAGATAGACAGACAGACAGACTAAGGAAGAGGAAAGGAAAGAGAGCGAGGCAAAATGAGGGAGAGAAAGAGAAAGAGTCTAGAGAAAACCTAATGAGAGGGGTAGCGCGACGAGGAAAGTGGAAATTCATGTGGAAAGAATGTATAAGAGAAGAGACGAGAAAGACGAGGTCAGAGATACAGGGACAAAGAATGTGTCGTAGAATAAACGTAAATGTGATTGCGTAGGTAAACATAAACATATTTATTTATTAACTGATATATACACGCAAACGTGTGTGTGTGTGTGTGTGTGTGTGTGTGTGTGTGTGTGTGTGTGTGTGTGTGTGTGTGTATGTGTAAGTGAAGACAGAAAGAGAAGAAAAGGATATAGAATAGAGGGACGGCGAGAGAGAGCGAGAGCGAGAGAGAGCTGCAGGGAGCGCGGCCGAGTCGGCCCTCGACCATTAAACCCAAGCAAATGGCTATTTGGTGATGGAAACGGNATATATATATACATATAGTGACTATAAAAAAATAAGAATAAATGAAAAATAAAATACGAAAAAAAACCCTCTGTACTAAAACGCAACCCGTCTCTAGTCCAAACAAAATATCAATCACTCTATCATAAGAATGATCATCTTTCGACAACCCTTCCATTCGGATCAATATCCCCTTTTTATGAAACATTTACCAAGGATTAACTCCAGACTCTTAAAAAGCAAATATATCTCAGAAGATGGCTGTGGGCGTCGCCATTCCTGCAGTGAAAAGATATTTCGATATTCTGAAAGAGGGCGTCATCCACTTTGAGTTTTCTGTTGCTCAATTCAGCTGAACGTGTTTTGTTTTCTTATTTCTTATTTCTTATTTCTTTATGGCTATGAATAAAATGTCTGTCTGTCATTCCACTTAAATCAAGTGAGAGTGGTGTTGATTTATCATGAAGTGGAATGGGTTTCGGAAGATGACGTAAAATGACCTGTTGACAAGTTGAGTGTCAAAGCGTGTTCATTTTTGCGCGTTGATTCTGTGACTGTTTTCGTTTCCCTGGTGCTGGCACGGGCTTCGTCTTGATATCTTGTGTTACTTTAACACTCTATCTCTTTTATTTATTATTATAATTCTACTTTCTCTCTTTCTCTTTCTCTTTCTTTTTCTCTCTCTCTTTCTGTCTCTCTTTCTTTCTATTTCTCCCTCTCTCTCTCTCTCTCTCTGTCTCTCTATCTCTCTCTCTCTCTCTCTCTCTCTCTCTCTCTCTCTCTCTCTCTCTCTCTCTCTCTCTCTCTCTCTCTCTCTCTCTCTCTCTCTCTCTCTCTCTCTCTCTCTCTCTCTCTCTTTCTATTTCTCTCTCTCTCTCTCTCTCTCTCTCTCTCTCTCTCTCTATCTATCTATCTATCTCTCTATCTCTCTCTCTCTCTCTCTCTCTCTCTCTCTCTCTCTCTCTCTCTCTCTCTCTCTCTCTCTCTCTATATATATATATATATATATATATATATATATATATATATATATATATATATATATATATATATATATATATATATATATATATATATATATATATATATATATATATATATATATATACTTGCCTGTAATAGATAAAATTGCAAAGGAGCCCTCCTAGAGTGATATACATGCACTACTATGTCATGTATAGCTTTGCCCTAGCATATCAATTGACAGGGCCACAGTAATATCTGCTTCATCAAAAAATCTCTCTCTCTCTCTCTCTCTCTCTCTCTCTCTCTCTCTCTCTCTCTCTTTCTCTCTCTCTCTCTCTCTCTCTCTCTCTCTCTCTCTCTCTCTCTCTCTCTCTCTCTCTCTCTCTCTCTCTCTCTCTCTCTCTCTCTCTCTCTCTCTCTCTCTATCTATCTATCTATCTATCTATCTATCTATCTCTTTCTCCTTCTATCTATCTATCTGCCTAACTATCTATCTATCTATTTATCTATCTATCTATCTATCCATTTATCTATCTATCTATCTATTCATCTCTCTCTCTCTCTCTCTCTCTCTCTCTCTCTCTCTCTCTCTCTCTCTCTCTCTCTTCTCTTTCATCTTCTCCTTTGCCTCCTTATTCTCGCCTTTTGTTCTCTCTCTCTCATTTCATTGACCTCGTTTTCTTTTCCTATTTTCTTTTTTTCCGCCCCACCCCCTCTATTCTCCTCTCCCACTCGTTTCTTCTCTTCTCTCTCCTGTGCCTCTTCCTTCTCCTTATTTTATTCTTCTACTCTCCTCTCCCACTCCTTTCTTCTCTTCTCTCTCCTGTGCCTCTTCCTTCTCATTATTTTATTCTTCTACTTTCCTCTCCCACTCCTTTCTTCTCTTCTCTCCCTTGTGCTTCTTCCTTCTCCTTATTTTATTCTTCTATTCTCCTCTCCCACTCCCTTCTTCTCTTCTCTCTCTTGTGCCTCTTAATTCTCCTTATTTTATTCTTCTCCTCTCCTTCCCATTTCTTCTTCTATTTTACTTCCTTCTTCTTCCCTTCCCCCTATCCCTCTCTTTCTGTCTTATTTCCTTTTCTTCTCTCTCCTGTTTCTCATATTCCTTCTAGCTCTTTTTCTCCTCTTTTTCCTCCTCTTTCCCTTTTCTTCCTCTTCTTCTCCCTCTTCCTCTGTTTTCTCTCTTCTCCTCCTCCATTTTCCTGACTTCACCCTTTCCTCTCTCTTCTCCTCATTCCCATTTCTTCTCATCCTCTTCTTCTCCTCCTTCTTCTTTTTCTCTCTCTTCCCCTCTTCCTTTCTACTTCCCTTCGCCCTTTCTTCATTTATTTCACAGTTCTCCTCTCTCTTTCCCTCTCCCCCTTCTTCTCTCCCTCTTCGTCTCCTCTTTCTCTCCTTTTCGTCTCTTCTTCTATTCCTTCTTCTCTTATCCTCCCCTATACTCTCGTTTTTCCTCGCTCTCTTTCTCTCCCTATCCTTCTCTTTCTTCTCCTCACTCTCCTCTTTCTCCTCCTCCTTCTTCTCTCTGCCTCCCTTTATCTCTCCCTCTTCTTCTTCTTCTTCTTCTCCTCTTCCTCTCTTCCCCCATTCCTCTCGATATTCCTAGCCGAGGTCTTCTCTCTTTTCTTCGCCGTCTTCTTCTCCTTCTTCTCTTTTTCTTTTCACCCTTCTTCTCTTCTCCTTCCTTTTCCTCCCTTTGCCATTTTCTCTCTTCTCTCTCTTCTCTCTCTTCTCCTCTTCCACTCTTCCTTCCTTTTCCCTTTCCTCTCGTTTTTTTTTCAGCAATGTCCTCCTCTTTCCTCTCTTCTCCCTCTTCTTCTTCTCGTCCTTCTTCTTTTCCTCTCGTCACCCCTTTGCCCTTTCCACTTCCTTTTCCTCATTCCCCTTTTTCTCTCATCTCCTCTACCTCTCTACCTCCCCTTTCCTCTCGTTTTCTCTCTCTCTCTCTCTCTCTCTCTCTCTCTCTCTCTCTCTCTCTCTCTCTCTCTCTCTCTCTCTCTCTCTCTCTCTCTCTCTCTCTCTCTCTCTCTCTCTCTCTCTCTCTCTCTCTCTCTCCAGCAGAGCTCGCTTCTCTCTCCTCTCCTCTCAATCTTCTTCTCCTCATTCTCCTCTTCCTCTCTTCCTATTCCTCCCTTAGCACCTTCCTCTCGTTTTATTCAACAGATCTCTCCTCTCTCTCCTCCTCTCAATCATCTTCTCCTCATTCTCCTCTTCCTCTCCTCTCTCTCCTCCTCTCAATCTCCGTTTCCTCATTCTCCTCTTCCTCTCCTCTCTCTCCTCCTCTCAATCATCTTCTCCTCATTCTCCCCTTCCTCTCCTTTCTCTCCTCCTCCCAATCTTCTTCTCCTCATTCTCCTCTCCTCTCTCTCCTCCTCTCAATCATCTTCTCCTCATTCTCCCCTTCCTCTCCTCTCCCTTCTCCCCTTAATCTTCTTTTCCTCATTCTCCTCTTCCTTTCTTCCTCTTCCTCCCAATCTTCTTTTCCCCATTCTCCCCTTCCTCTCCTCTCTCTCTCCTCCTCTCAGTCATCTTCTCCTCATTCTCCTCTTCCTCCTCTCAATCATCTTCTCCTCATCCTCCTCTTTCTTTCTTCCTCTTCCTCCTCTCAATCTCCGTTCCCTCATTCTCCTCTTCCTCTCCTCTCTCTCCTCCTCTCAATCATCTTCTCCTCATTCTCCTCTTCCTCTCTTCCTCTTCCTCTTCCTCCCTTCGTCCCTTCCTCTCCTCTCTCTCCTCCTCTCAATCATCTTCTCCTCATTCTCCTCTTCCTTTCTTCCTCTTCCTCCCAATCTTCTTCTCCTCATTCTCCTCTTCCTCTCTTCCTCTTCCTCTTCCTCCCTTCGCCCCTTCCTCTCCTCTCTCTCCATCTCTCAATCATCTTCTCCTCATTCTCCTCTTCCTCCCTTCGCCCCTTCCTCTACTCTCTCTCCTTCTCCCAATCATCTTCTCCTCATTCTCTTCTTCCTCTCTTCCTCTTCCTCCCTTCGCCCCTTCCTCTACTCTCTCTCCTTCTCCCAATCATCTTCTCCTCATTCTCCTCTTCCTCTCTTCCTCTTCCTCCCTTCGCCCCTTCCTCTACTCTCTCTCCTTCTCCCAATCATCTTCTCCTCATTCTCTTCTTCCTCTCTTCCTCTTCCTCCCTTCGCCCCTTCCTCTACTCTCTCTCCTTCTCCCAATCATCTTCTCCTCATTCTCCTCTTCGTCCCTTCCTCTCGTCTTCCCCCTCCGAGTCGTCCGTGCAGCCTCGGGGTCGCCAGCTGATGCATTCACTCAACACGGCGCTCAAGCGACATGCAAATCGAGGACGGCCACTTGATAAGTTCACAGTAATAGCTCATAAACGAACGAATAAAAGTCGACGTAACTCTCAAGTTGGCCACCACGACATCCCTCCCCCCCCCCCCCATCCCCTCCCACCCCTATCCTCCGTCCATCACGTCCATCCCGTCCCCCCGTCCTCCTTATCTCCCCTCGTGCCCCTCCTCCTTCTTCTCCCCTCTCCTCCCTCCTCCTCCTCCTCCCTCTTCCCCCATCCCCATCCTCATCCACTGTCCACCACGTTCCCCGTCCCCCGCCCTCCCCCCCCTTCTCTCCCCTCGTGCCCCTCCTCCTCCTCCTCCTCCTCCTCCTCCTCTCCTCCCTCCTCCCCCTCCATGTTGTTCCTCCTTGGTGGCTGGTTCTTCCTCGTTTCGGAGGTTTATACATGTTCGTGTGTCTTTCTCTGTCGGTCTGTCTGTCTGTCTGTCTGTCGGCTTGTTTTTGTGTGTTTTGTTTCTCTCTCTCTCTCTCTCTCTCTCTCTCTCTCTCTCTCTCTCTCTCTCTCTCTCTCTCTCTCTCTCTCTCTCTCTCTCTCTCTCTCTCTCTCTCTCTCTCTCGCCATTATATCTATCCATCATTTTTCTTATTTCTGTCACACACATGTATAACAGTATATATGTGTGTATATTTGTATATGTATGTTTATGTGTGTGTGTGTGTGTATGTATGTTTATGCGCGTGTGTATGTGTGTGCATTTGAATATACATATGGGAGTCATATTCATTTATTTATTTACCTGTTTTACACACATTCGCAGCCAAAGCCAAGCCAAAGACACCGCAGACCCTCGCTGTCCCCTTTGACCCGACGCTTCAAAACACAGCATCTCTGACGTGTTTTCCAGACGTGTCTCTTTTCACACGTTTCCCTAAGCCTTGGTGCGTCACGCGTCTCCTTCTTCGGCAATGGGTTATAGACTGATGGTGTGAACATAGTAAAGTGTGTGGCAAGTTGGTGTAACTTGGCTTGAGGATATTTTAATTGTTTGTTTTATGAACCTGGGCTATCAACGCCTCGGAATTATCAATGGAGAGATTCAGCATCACGTTCAAAACCGCGGGATAAAAGCATAAGCTATAAACATTCAATAAAGAAACGGATAAGCCATAATATAAATGCATGATAAAGAATATTCACATAAACACGACGCTTTTGGGATGAAAACTAATCATAATAATAATAATAATAATAAAAGTAAAACATATTTTTTCAATAAAAGATAAAACATAATAAAAGTAATGATATATGAACGAAATGATAAGCACTTTTAGATACGTGTTCATTTGCCGACGCGAGTATGAACCTCATGACAAGATACGTGTAGATATTTCTCGCAATTGCATCTTCTTATTTCCATAAATCATTTTTTTAATCAAAGAGATGCAATGCAGGAAAAAAAAACATGACTTAAACTTTTGCGTGTCATCTTAAGGAAACCTGTTGAGAGTAAGATTTTTTTTTTCTTTCTTTCTCGTTATTTCCTTAAATATGATTTTTTAAATTGTTTTAAATGTCTTTTGACCAATTGTGTTTTTTTAATGATACAGTAAGGAATCCTAGTAATGAAATTGATACTGAAGGGATAATGATAGTAATGATGATAATAATTATCATTATGATGAAAATGATGCTGATAAAGATATTATGGTCACCATCACCATCATCACTATTATTTTCAATCAATTTTACTTTTTTTGTCATTTTTATCATTATTATCACTATTACTATTATCATTATCATTATCATTATTATTGTCATTCTCATTGTCATTGTCATCATCCTCATCATTATAATTACTATCATCACCATTATAATTATTATAATTACTATCAATGGTAGTATCATTATCATTATAACT
>BOPN01002276.1:146882-161882 GCA_017312705.2 Penaeus japonicus | reverse complement strand
TCAAATACTGTCATATTTGCAAGAAATTCCAATAACAATTTCAAACTTACTTATAAGTGTCCTTTGTCACTGTCCTGCCTCAAAATCAGTCATTATTCAAGTCAATTCTTGTAATGCAATTTTCATTTTGTTTCACAAGCTTTTTGCAAACTATTATTTTCTTAAAATCTAATCAAAATCAATAAATGAAAACATCTTTCATATTCTATCTAAATGAAGATACACCCCGATAATAAAAAGGAACTTTTGTGAAAGAAATTTAAATTGTGTTTCATGTTATACAAAAAGTCATAAAATACAAAATAATAAATCAACTACAAAACTAATTATCAAAAGGAATAAATAATGGAGAACATACCAAATTAAGGATCAATTACATCTCAGGAATAAGAACTGATGAGTCATGGCAGCTGGATTGAAAATCACGTTGTAATTTTCATAGTGTTTGACGAACATAAAAAAAATTCTCTTTTCTATAAATATTTATCCATAGGAAATTTTATCATCAGCATTTTCTAATTACCGAATAATTTCTCAAATTATAAATCTAAAACAATTAATTTGATTTAATATATTGTTAAGATTTAACAAAAGGATTTGCACTCACCCCACTCAATTGATAAGCAAAAGAAAAACATGCAAATAAAACTAAATATTAGCATCATTTGATATTCATATAATTATGTATTTCAGATTTGTTCATCCACTTTACCGTTTGCAATCAACATTTCTGTTGGATCAACTGGACAATGGTGAAAGAGGTTATATTTACTTTGCAACCCCACAGGAAATACGACTCTTCACCAGAAAATGGATCAGAATACACAAGTAAGCCTTTTTAATTAGGAGCAACATGTGACCTAGGTGGGATAAGGTCAGCACATGATTGAGGCAGTGATATCCAAAAGCTTAATGTGCTTAACATCATGGTGTATTGCACATTGCTACAGAGTTTTAATGCATTAAGTATACCATTATTTCAAATCCATTCACCTATCCATTCGAACCCATTTTGTGGTAGGTCACAAATATGCGATAGCAATTCTTCTTTGGCATCGGCTCAAATTTTTCTGAACCATCTATTCTTCTCATAACCTTTAAAAGGACAAAAATGGGCATTGCTGTATTCTCGGGTGTGTGTGCATACTGGAGTCAACACGAAAGAAGTCCAAAAATAAACCATCCAAATAATCTGCATTATAAATACCCAAATGAAATTAATTTGAGTTTAGATACGTCAGTGTTAAGTCCTGTCTGTTCATGAAGCTGTGAAGTGAGGTGTCCTTCAGGGATTTTAAGGAAAACTGTAAAACAGGATAATCATAACCTATTCATCTATGCACCTTTTTATTCATCATTGCAAACTCAGTAGCTGTTAATCAACTAACATTTAGCAGACTATTAGTCTCTAAAATAGTTCCTGTTCTTTTTTTTCAGTGCAAGAGCAAAAAACCATCTAATAAAATAACCTGAGGTAAGTATCTCCATTAATAATGAAGCATAAATGGGCTTAAAACATGTTGAAGTTAGGTACTTTGCAACTCAAAAGGGACTGCTCGTCACTCCAAAATCAACAAAAATAATGCCACAGCAATCAGGAACAAGCAGCACACGGCAGACCCTGGCCGAGTCTTGCTCATGACAAGCGACATCTTACATACAGCATCAGTAGGAGCTTCAACACAGGTCAGGCTAAATGGGCCTAGTATAGAATTTGACGGTTTCTTCGGCAGTCAAGGAACAAGGCAGGAGGTGTGCTAATTTCTTCCCTCATCATCTTCACCGCTTCAAGCTGTAGACAAGAGACTTGATCAAATCCCTCATGCGGTTTGTTTCTTGTCTGTCCACAAAGCACGTCCCGATGGCTGAACCTTTCAGGGCCTGCTCAGCCGCTCTGTGCGCATACGTCATGACGAAGGCCCCACAGTCGTAGCTATTATCTTGCTGTGTGCAACTGGCATCAACTAGGGTAGCTGGTATGTCCCTGTCCAAGTATGAATTAATCCTTTGTACGAGGCAACGAGCGTCACGGTAGTTGCAGCCCCTCTGGGAGTCATAATGATACCACTTGCTATCATATTTGCTGTAGATTAAAAGACTCCAGTGACTGCCCCCAGGTGCAATCACGGACGAGTTGTCATTCACGGGAAGAAATATATACTCCTTGTACTTTGCATCGAGGGGATCTAGAAAAATTGGTAATTCATTAGGATCTCCCATCTTAATCAGCTGGGTAACCTCCGGGCTGATAAACAAAAGACGGGAATTTCCTCGGAAGACCTCATGTTGAAGGTGCTCGAACCAAAAGGATATGAGTGAGTCATTCAACCAATTACGACCCTCTAACAACCGCAAGTCTGACTCCATAATAAGACAGTCATGGTAGCTGAGAACGACACGGTCTCCCATGTTGGCAAACTTAATCCCCTTCTGAAAACCAAAAAATTTCCACTATCTCAAGATTTTCCTGAATTTAGTTACCCTTATCAAGATATCTTAAAACCCTCAGAACAGCAATGGGTTTCTCTCTTCACACTTTCTGGATTTGCCCATGACCATTAATAAGACTGGTGGGCATTGTAGCCTGTGGTTGTGCTCCTGAAACTGCAGTTGTCTGAGACACTGGAGTGTGTGATCCCTGTTGATTGAAACCGGTTTCTAGAAGTTTCATGCGCTTCCTTGTGTAGTGCTGCCAGTGCAACACTGTCTGGTCATCGATGAATTTGGCGCACTGACCGTTGACAATCTCCTTCCTGAAGTTTTCGTGCTGCAAAAGGTCCAAGAAATAAAGGCACACAGGGTATCTGTGAAAGAAAAAAAGAAAAAGAAATTAGCCACTTCCTCAACATGAATTTTAGCCATAAAAAAACAAAAAATTGTGATACCGCCGGCTGCCGTCCACAGACGATGATTATGTAATATGCATAGCGCCGGGTCCGGCATGCGCCGTCAATCGTATAATTGATTTAGGCCTATGCGTTCGAGAGCCCCGGCATTTCAGCCATGCAAAGACGGAACAGTGCCGGCGGGAATGGGTTAATTTCCTTTTTCAATTACATTAACCCTCTCTGGAAGGGTGGTACACCAGGGGTACCGCGCATTCAAGGCCCGTTCACAGGGTGCCGTCATACAGTGTCGATCATTTAATTGATTTAGGCCTATGCGTTCGAGAGCCCCAGCATTGCAACTTGCAAGGCTGGAATGCCCCCGGCATGAATGGGTTAAGATGTCTTTATACAATACAGAAGAATTAATTTTTTTTTGTGCAATGATCACATTTTAACCCATTGCAGATGGAGCGCCTAACAACCTAACTGGTCATCAGGACGGGCAGTCTATGACACTAGCAGCACTGGCTAAAAATTAGAAGGACGGGGAAAGGGTTTTCTCCGCCCTCTGGGTAGCGCAGACTAGCCCAAACAATATTTTCCATAAGTCCATCATAAAAAGTGGGTTTAGGCTGACTTTGGAACCCTGTAGCTATGGAGCTAGCTTGCATTACTGCCACAATACTTCATGGCTGTGCACGCGCTTCAACTGTGAGCAGACACCCGTCTCTTAGGCTTAATCGGTGCCATCATATATGTCATGACACCCGTACGCAATGGGTTAAGATACCCCAGCCAGGTTATGCATCTTCAGATTTGGCCTGTCTAAGGCTACAAACGGGAAAAGAATCAGTGAATCTTCCTAAAGCATTGACACTTACTTCAAGTACTTTGCATATTCAGGCTCTTTCCAGTACTGAAGATACTTGAGGTAGTTGATGAAGGTCTGGTCCTTGAAGTACCCACGCTGTGCCAGGACTGGAAGAGAAAGGGGATATAAATTTGTCATTCTCCTATGGGCTGTTTGCATGCACTTGCAACTCATTGATACTGGGAGTGTATGTATACATGTACTTTCACAATGTTTTTTTTTTTCACTGTAAATACTTTTTTTTGCACAAAGATCCTTCCATAAGTGCTAGGTTGCTAAGGAGACATAGGATAAAGAGAGAGACAGAAATAGAGAACTTTAAAAAAAAGCACACAAGAAAGGGGAAAAAAGGAATTAAAGAGTACATATATCATAAAAGAAAAAAAGGCTGACTAACTCTAGACATGTATAAGACTGCATTAACTCTGAGAAAGAGTGGCTTTTAAACCACTTACTTACTCTTACTAGCAAAAAACCTGACTTCTAAGAAATAATTTGCTTGGAAACAAAGAGGAAATAACTGAGGCTTCATAATATTGCTAAATGGTGTCAATCCTTATAGGCACTATCAGCCTTTCTGTTAACCCATTCACGCCGGTTGACGTGATAGCACGTATTGTGGTTTTCGCGTCAGACGCCCTGGACGCGCTATGAGGGGAAGCCGCGCGCTCGGGTAGAGCGAGCGGGCAACCGAGGCTTGCGGCTTGTGCGCCCGAGAATCTCGAGGCATTAGGCTTATGCGTTCGAGAACCCCGGTATTGCGACCGCGCAAAGCCGGAACTGCCCCGGCGTGAATGGGTTAAAAAAGATCATATGACAAAAATTAAACAATTCAAAATCACTGGGCCAGGACGTCGATGATATTAAATCTTCTACGGAACTGGGTAACAATCATTATAATTTTTTGAGAATTCTAGCAATCTTGGGTGTCTAGATCAGCATAATTGTCCTATACAACTATTCGTCACCATGTGTCATCACCTTTTCTGTGCCATGGATGTTTCTAATGGCACCTGAAAACAAGTACACTGTTTGGGCTTCTGCTTTGTAAATTCATTTTTTTAGTTTCTTCAATTTTATATTCCCTCCAAAATACTACAAAAAAATTGATTAAATGTATTTAAAGAGAGGGAGAAACTTTGTCTCTTTAGCTATAAATCATCAATGAGGTAAGATATGCTTAAGTGTTTCCTTTCTTTAGATATTGAACCTTCTTAGTCTCTTGTGCAATATCAACATTACAGATTTTCTTATAAACTGATCAAATAACAAATTCTATATCACAAAAAGCTTTATAGAATAAACAATATGGAGTGATAGTTTAGAATGTCTAATTATTGCATTTAGTAGTAAAGAAAATAGTTAAAAATATAATACATTTGTTCTGCAGATAAAATCTACCCAGCAAGTGATTGTGCAAAAGCAGGCAGACAAAACATTTAGGATTTCTGAACTTTCAGGTAACCCGGTTCAAGACTGAGATCCAGGTACTTACAGAGCAGGTAGTTGGGGTTAGCCAGACACTGGACAAACTCCAGTTCAATCTGGAACCTCAGACGCTGCCCATCCTCACTCTCTCCTGCAAATTGGGAAAACACTGTGGCTAAGAAGAGTTTAAAATGTCTACTCTCAATGTCTCAAGAGCAGAGATGACGTTCAAAATTGATTCACTATGCGCTTGAAGTTCTCCATCCTGTAAACTAAACAGAAAATTGTTATATCCACTATCAAACATACCAGATGTTCCCATACAAATTACCACCTAGAGAACACTTGCACTACCTTTAGACATAACAGATTATAAATCACCTACGTTCATCTCTCTTACGAAACATTCACAGAGAATCAAAGAAAGGAAAAATTATTATGATGTGAATCAATAAGTAACTTTCAAAATCATGGTTCTTAGTTTACTCCTCTGATCAATACAAGCAATATTTTTTTTTTACATTTTAATCTCCTTTTTCTTTCTGTCTTTCCCTGTATCTTTCATTCAATTTCATAATCTTGTCTTTTAATTTTTTTTTTGCTAATTTCCTTTCTTCTGTTTTCTTCACTACTCTTACTCAAAGACCAACATTGGTTAAAGAAAAATAAATGAAACATACAAAAACACCATAAAATATTTGGACCCATGGTGTGAGGACCATCAAAATAAAACAGATATCACTATTGCATTAACAAAGCCGGTAACTATGACAACAAGGATGATTTAATGCTTTTCAAATCAATACTCGTCTTTACAGCACTTAGCTTACCTATAAACTTCAGTCTATTTTTTCCTAACTGACAGTCAATGTGACAGCTAACTGAGGAAAGGAATATTGAGTTACTATTTATTAAGAAACCATCTTTCATAGGAACATTAACTATCATTTATTACCTCTTGCAAACATCTTGACTAATTGTGGAACTACCAACACAAGATCTTGCCCTTATAAATACAACAAATTCTTTAAAATAGTTTAATGAACTTGTGAAGCTCAATAATATTCCTAGATGCAAAATAAACAACCTGATATGGAGTGCTGGGTTAAGCTACAATGTACTTCACAGTATTAACTGGTGGTAGTAATCACAGACACTAAACTAATTATATCTTTCATTAATAAAAATATGATAGGAGGTGACAATCTCAATTAACGCATTGCGGACGGGGGTAGATTGCTTGCCCAGTCTCCAGGATAGGTTTTATTTTAGAGCGAGGCAGCTTGAAGTAGCATTAATTGAATCTTCCCACTCTCTTTCAGTCATTCATTGTAAAACTAGAGCCGTTTTTGTGTTTTATTTTTTGTGTGTTTTACTGAGTTTAGAGACTTAAATGTGCTATATGACAGGCTCTATCAATGTTGCAGTTGACTAAAATTGTAGTACATGATCCATATTAGCTCATTATTTTATTTATAATCAGTGTGATAGAAGTATTGCTGTTTTATTGGAGGACAAAAGGCAACTTTATTTTTTCGTATTTTTGTGCTGTCATGAACGAATATGAAACATATAACCACCTACAATGAAGATAACATGAAGAGGTAGGGAAGAGGAATGAAACCTGTGCTTATGACTGTGTGCACACAGTGAAAGGCATCCATATTGGCACAGGAGCACATTTTAGACACGGTATGGATTGAGTCACCTTCCTCTTCTCGTTCTGCCTGCACATCCTTCATCGGCGGTACTTTAGAGCAAGATGGTCGTCAACTTGCTGTGTGCCATCCCTCTATAAAGATAGTGCTTGCTAGAGACCGTGGATGAGTGCCATTCAAGGCTCTCACTGGTGCTAGGAGAAAGTGGTGCCATCTAGATTTTGGACGTCCAGTTAGCTTAATATTACAGTAATTACGACAGCAGTTGCCATCATCACTCACTCCTTTCTCATAGCACATTAAAATGGCACAGTGATCCAAAATCCCCGAACATCATGTATGTCATGACGCCCAGCGTCAGGCCAAAGCTCCTACGTCATGTATGTCATGACACCCGTCCGCAATGGGTTAAAATTGGTTTGGCAAGGCACTTGGTTTTGGCAGGACCACTTGTGACTCCCTAATTCCTGGCAGTGAGTTGGCTTAAAACATTTACCTGCAGCTGAAGAAAAGTAGACTACAGTCTATTATTACAACAGCTCAATAATATGTGCTCCACTGGGTTAATCTTAATAAAATTCAATGCAAATATATACATATCTTCCTCTTGGTATATTAAACATAAAATAAGATTCTGAAGTTAAACTGCAATAAAGTTAGGGAATAATACAGAATTGACTGACACCTTCAGCTGTCATAACCCAGTCCTCATGGAACAATGAAATAGACAAATAGAAAATAACTAGCCTCTGTCAGTATTATGACAATGTCAGGAACGCTTGAGAAATCTGAGAATGCCTCATAGAATTTTCTTTAAGTAGAATGCTTGTGCCAAGACTACACAAAATAGTACCGTATCTGCAAATAATACATTCATTTGTAATAAGAAAGATTCTAGGCAAAAAAAATTATTATAAATAATATGATTTACACAACTTTATATCAAAGATTTATCAATTGCAATGAGCTTGAGTTTATGACACAAATAAAATGGAATTATCATGGTAAGTAAGAAAAACAACAATGCTTTTGGGTCCAGATACTTTTTGGTCTCCATTTCATCATAATCTCTAACCAGAGAAAGGGTAATATTCCATAAAAAGATATAAAAAATAAAATAAAACATCAATAAAAGATATTCATATAAAAAATAGGAACTTGCACAGGCATATAAAAAGCAAGGTGTACTAAAGGTGTACAATACTGGCAGGGATTAAATGACTGGCAATGGCACATTTTATGAATACAAACCAATGGCTGTGTCACCCATGTCAGAGTTTGGGGGAGGCAGATAGATAATGAGAAAGGGAGAGGGTGAGGGAGGGAGAGAGGGCAAGAGAGAGGGCAATAGAGAGAGAGAGAGAGAGAGAGAGAGAGAGAGAGAGAGAGAGAGAGAGAGAGAGAGAGAGAGAGAGAGAGAGAGAGAGAGAGAGAGAGAGAGAGAGGGGGGGGGGGGGGGAAGGATGGAGAGGGATTTGATTAAGGGAAGGATGAGAGGAAGGAAGGGAGAGACAGAGAGAAAGAAAGAGAGAGTGATATTGACAGACAGACTGACAGAGAGACAGACAGAATCAGAGACTGACACAGAGAGAATGAATTACAAGTTTATAAAGAAAGATTAAATATACCTGGATTACTTAACACTTTTGAACCTTACCTGCACTATCCAGACAAAATAATGGTGTATTTACATGATGAGACTTTTGAGCAAGAGCGACCATAACTCCACAGCATTACATCTAAAATAGTTTGCCCATTTCAATATAACATATGCAATAGTTGTGAGCATCTAATAATGTATATTCACTCTCCTGAAAAGTGATATGAATAATTGTAATTTGGTCATTTAAACCATTTATAATTATATGTCAAATTTCAAAAAAATTCTAGATCACATTTACATAAAATACATCTCTCTTCTCTTATTCACACCGTCATACTTGTATGAAATTACTTTTTCTTGAAAACAATTGAAATCATGGAGACATTTTCATGGAAGCGCTTGGTCTTAATGTTAAGTAGGTGGCTCATGCTAGTATACTCTCATCATATAAATGTCTGAGCAAAGAAGGTTGTACCTTTAGATCACCGCATTGTTAAAACTCAAATGAACCATCCTGGTTAGCTATTGTATTTGCCCTATATACCTTACCGACCGACCTGTGCCACTGCCAGCGTGCAAAAATAACATCCAATTCATAAAACCAGTTTCCGGAAACTAGAGGGTCAACTATGAACTTATAACATGTCACTAATCTCTGTAACTACCTTACCTTGTGTTCAAATTTATGCCTCGTGTAGTGAATGGGTTCAATGGTCTCGGGTTCCAAATCATTAATGAAAAACACAACAGAAGCGATCTATCTATATTATAAGTTGAAAGTAGCAAGAAGCAATTGCATTCACATTTCAAAACAAATGAAAATGGATCTCTATGCAAACAGCACTCTGCAGCCAGCTAAGATGTTGGTCTCGGAAGAAGAGGATCACATTCCACATTTCGTCATTAGTACATCAGGAAAAAAGAAAAGTATATACAAAAAAAAAAAAAGAAAAACAATAACAAAGAAATGCAAAAGGACTGTGTCTTTGTCAGCATTATAAAAAAAAAGGGATAAGCTATTACAAAAATAACATGACTTAATCTACTATTCATACAATAACCAGGCAAAAGCTTATTGTCAGTCAGGAAATCACGACAAAAGAACATGCATCTATGCTTCCCATTCCTCTCTTTCTCTTTCATACTCTCTCTCACTTATATTCTACACATTTGCTGCTCTTAAGCTACTCTCTCATTATAGTTTATGACATGGTTTGGACTAGCTACCCTTTCTAAAACATTATCTAAAGTGACTATTTACCTGACTGAAAAGAAATCTCTTTTTAAGTTCCTGCAAGTGCAAAAATTAAAAGAAAAAGAAAAAAAGTTACAATTTTTTTTTCTCTCTATCAAATTCTTGAAGATTTATGCATATTTGTCTAAAACAGCAGTGCAGTTCACCAGTATACAGTGCAAAATATTCCAGAACATGTGCTTAATTGAAATATAAAGCCTAGACAATTTATAGACCATCATTTTACTGATATCCAACATGCATAAAACCAGATAGCAATAGAATATTTCGAAGTGAGACTCTGAGATAAGATATTTTATTTTACTTATAAATGTCATCACTTCTCTGATAAAATTCATAATTTGAATTTTAAACATTTGTGTTTAATACTTTTGTAAAACTGTTAACAAGGGAAGACATCTATTGGGGTCCACGGCAGGGCCCTTGGTCATGGCCGTACTGAAATGTGTTCTTAATTTGGCAGCATGGCTTCCTTGGACAGGTTATTGTTTTTTCTACAGCAAATAATATGTCTGCTTTTTTCCCTACCCAAAATTACAGCTCTTATTTCCTCCCCCCCAGACCAGTCATGTGGGAGGGGGTCGGGAATCGAAGCATGAGGCCCACTACAGAAAGGAAGTCCATGCTTATGGTGAATCACAACAATCATAAATTGAAAAAAGAAAAAAAAAGTATCAGAGATGATAAAATTGCTAAATGCATTACCATACCTCACTCAAGTGCAGTGCAGCTGTGCACCCAGTGCATATTACACATTTTATACTTGAGACGTGTACAAAAATAATTGAAAAATCCCCAATAGTCTTCCCATTTAGTCTGGTATTCATTTATAAGTAAAATATCTGAACATCCATTTCTGTTACATTTTTATTACTTTCTGTCTTTGTGTCTTTTAAACTGCTTTAAAAAATGTTTTTTTCTTCTTTTTTATATAAAATATACACATATACTTCTAATGAGGCTTTGTATCTGAATTTTCTTCAATGATCTTGGAATTCAAATCACCCATTGAGGTGGGTTTGCAGGCATCAATACTTACAAAAACCAAACGACCAGCTAAAAAGAGAAAACAATGCTATTATTTCATTTTTTAATGTATAACGTCTAGTACACATGCTCAGGTATTTTGCTCTTTAATTGTGTTCTTATCATTCCAGTGACTGTGTTTGAGATACATCAATCTATTTTTGGTTACTGCTCACTGTGGAAATTATTTGGGTTACACGAAGGATGATTTTGACATTATTGACCAATAAATTGAAAACTAAGAATAATTCAGGCTTAAATGAATGTACCTAATTCTTAGTTCTTAACAAGTTGTGAATGAGAGATCAAGCAAGCTAATTGGCCATCAGGAAAGATCTTTCTGATGCTGCGGACATCGGCAAGAAATTAGAGGAACAGGAAAATATTTTCTCTGCACTTCCACCTCCACAAAGTGTATTTACCCTTGTGAACATCACAAAACAAAGGTTTCAGATGACTTTGGAAATATGTAGTTCAGAAATCAGTGCCATGATGGTCACACAAAACTTTATAACCATTTTTCAATGTTCTGTCATATACACAATGACATTCATCTTCAAGATTCATGACACTCATCCGCAATGAGTAAATCGTGTATGAATGTATACTTTAAAATAAGAAAGCACATCTTTTGGATCTAGTTTGAAGAAGTTCTAAAGACGAAGAACCATATATCACTAGAGCAAGAGAGGAACAACAGAGTTGGATTTTTGTCTCATTGGACTGTCTGTCGTGTTTGGAGGATTTTTTTTTTTTTTGTTACACTTCCTTCTAAAAAAAGTATATATGACAAAATTTAAAAGAGAAAGATATCAAATATTTATGAAAAATCCAAGAAACAAGTGTCATAACGTGTTCTTATCATTGCTACAACACACATATTCTAATTGGCTTAATTTATTAATGTAGTTAAAGTTTGCCAAGGATTTTAAGGCTAATTTTTAAGAATGGGTTCATATTTTCAGCTTGATATATTCAACTACAGTAGACTTGATTCTGATAAACAGGACATCAGTCTGAAATATGCATTATTTTAATGAAAATATTAAGTATATCCATCTCAAAAAAGAAGAAAAAAAAATTACAGATTTACCAATCAAATATTTTCCGGAAATTATTTCTTGTATTTCAAAATATTCAATATACAGTCATACAATTAACCCATCCACGGGAATTCTAGCCTTGAATGTCACAATGCCGGGGCGTTCAAATTATTAGGCCTAAATCAATTGAATGGCTGGCACAATACTGTGCTGCCCGGCCACTGGGCTTTTGAATGAGCGGTACAGTACTGTACCACCCGTCCAGAGTGGGTTAATAGTAATTGGTCTGAAAAAACATAAAAGAGATACTATGTGGGAATAAGTCTTCACAATGTATATATGCAACATCAAACTTATATCCCCAGAAAAAAAAAAAAAAAAAAGTTTTTTTTACTTGCCTTATAAGTTCAAAGAAATTATTGAATTTATCTATGATAGGTATACTAACCCTTTGATAACAGTGCGTCACACCCGTGTGACACGGCTAAATGCCCGATGACGGGGCGACGCACCAGTGTGACGTTCCCGATGCAATATTGCATAGACTTAGCGTAGGGGGTTTCCACTTATCGCTGGGCCCGTCGGGATAGGGTTAAGAATAAACTAAGGACTGTTCAACATTTTCCATACATATCAAAGTACCTTAAATGATACAAGACCTAAGTTATAGCCCATTAAACTGAAATAACATCATCAACCTGAATCTCCTTTTTGTTGTGTTCAAAATAAGACCACGTGAAAATAAACAAAATCAAAGGTAATGGCTACAAATACATAAAATGACTGTATCAAGTATAGAAAAATATTCAGAGAGTACAGTTACAACCATAAGAGATGATCAAATTCGGTTATCTATGGCTGTCCAGTAATTCCGCAATTTGGACTTTGGTAAAAGCATACAAACAATTACCGTGTATATTCTAATATTATATAACTAGACAACCTCCCTAGTAATAAATCATCAAATAAACCAGACCAAGCTCCGTCTTTTCATATATATGTTGGAGAGTTATATTGGCCTTTGCTAGAATGCCTTGTGCGGAGACCATGGAATTATATCCCGCAGTCCTATTCTGAACAATTCAGTGTGGGTTAGGTTAGGTTAGGTTAGGTTAGGTTAGGTTAGGTTAGGTAAGGTAAGGTTATGTTTGGATCATATAAGGTCACATGTTAGGTTTAGGTTAAGAGTTAGATATCTTTTTGATAGATAAATTGAGTTTTTTTGCTTATAAGTTTACTTAATACCTGCAGTTGCTTCAAAACTGGACTTATTTCTCATGAAAATGTCAAATCTAATTGAAACATCCTGTGTTCTGTGACAAAAGGCCTACGTCCAGAAGTCAAACAGCATGTGCCACTGTCAAGCAACGGCTCTAGCCATTGTGCTTTGTACTTCGGAAACGGCCAACAATCCACTCTTTAACTAGTATAGTTGGCAAGAAAGACTGTGAACTAGTTCCTTATACCTTTCATTATAAATTGCCATATCATAAATTGCCAGAGAGATCAATAAGTCCAATCTTACTAGATTATACAATATAGGTTTGTTGGCCTTTGCCAAAGCGCTTAAGGGCAGAGGCTGCAAATGGACGTCTTCTAGTATTTACCACGGTTAGCTTAGGAAAGGATAAGTCAGGATAGGCTAGGTTTGGGTTTAGATCATGTACAATTAGGTTAGAATAAGTGTTGATGGATTCAAGTAAATTTAGATAAGTTAAAGTCGGATAAGTTGTGTTGGTTAATGTCGAGTTGGGTTAGGTTAGGTTAGGTTGCCTTGAACTAAGATTTGTATAGCTTTAACTTAGGTCAAGTAGGTACGTTTATGTATCGCTTGGTCAGTTTAGGTATTTTCCCACCTCCTGTGACCCTCATACCCATCCTAAAAATCCTAAGCCCCATTTACCAAAAGAAAATAACCTAACCTAACCTAACCTAACCTAACCTAACCTAACCTAACACACACACATACACACACAGACACCCAGTCGTCGCAATCACACACGCACTCGAAGACACAATCAAGCAAAGCACACACTCGCACTCAAACGCACTCACTCAACAAACACCACCCGCTCGAAACAGACAGACAGACAAACGCACAAACGCACTTAGTACACAGAAAAGACCCACCTTCATTGACTCCATGATAAGAGTAGGACGTTTTCCTGCTCATTCTAGGCATTGGAGCGAGTTAGGAGGTGATCTTTTTTTTTTTTTTTTTTTTTTTTTTGGTGGTGGGGGGTTTTTGGGGGGGTTGGTTAGTCTACGTCCGGCAGCAGCTGCACTGTGGTAGATGATGTGGTTGATGTGGTAGATTTGGTGGTGGCTCCTGCGTGTCTTAACTTACCCCTGATGGCCATGAATCCTACACGTGTCTCTTTTCTCTTTCCCTCTTTTTCTCTCTCCTTTTTTTTTTTTTTTTTTATGTTAACACACTCTGTCTGACCTCCTCCTCCTTCTCCCTGAGCTCCTTTTAAAAGGACTTTTTTTTCTCTCCTTCTCTTCCTTTTTCTATTCCTCTTCTTCTTCCTCCCTCTTCCTCTTCTTCATCCACGGCCGTTGCTCTCTTCTTTTTTTCCTTTTGGTTCGAGAGAGAGAAGAAAAAAAGAGCAAAACAAGTGGAATTTTATTTCCCTCTTTGCTAAAGGTCTTTTCTTCTTACCGGACACTATGAGGAAGCACCAAGAGGAGGAATAGGAGGATCGGGTAGTCTTAAGCGAAGCGTTTGCCTGGACAAAGGGATCCGATCCTCTTTAAATAGCGTTCGATCCTCTTCCTCATATAATTTTTAAAGTTATATTTTGCCAAAAGAAAAAAGAAAAAAAAAAGGTGAGGTAGCGAAGCCAGACCCGGATTTAGATGGTTTGGAAAGCTTTTAAAATAGATTTGAAGGTTATTTCCTAGTTTCGCGAAAGCTGCGTGGTTGCAAGTGCGATGTTTTAACCGTCGCTATATTTCTACTTATCCTATTTATCCTATATTGTTATCCTTCGCGTGACGCTATGTTATCCATTTTTTTTAAACGGTGTTGTCTGGATTTGTTCCTAAGGATATTTTTATAAAGTGTGAATATCAATCCTCTCTCTCTGGAGGAGCTTAATCACAAACGCATTATTGCGCCAACAGCCGCATGCAGCAAAGCACACACACACACACACACACACACACAGCCTCACACTACCATTCAAGTCAACCAATCGAACCAGACGCATTAGTAACTATATAGTCAATAATGAGTGCTAGTGAGTCGGTTATATTTCATGAGTGAAAACAAAATAAAAGGTGTTT
>BOPN01002276.1:131602-132883 GCA_017312705.2 Penaeus japonicus | reverse complement strand
TATATATATACATATACATATATATATATATATGTATATGTATATATATATGTATATATATATATGTTTATACATATATACACACATATACATACATATATTTATATACATATATATTTTTTATGATTAAATTTGTGGTTTGTTATGAATATATGTGTTTGTATACAAAAATTTGTAAGTAATGCTATTTTGATTTATTTTTTTAACTTGCAGGAGCTGTCTCTCATTCTGTGTCCTCAAAACTGGTAGTAGGTGTGGTCATAGAATATATCCGATCACTGGGTGCTGTTGGAGTAACTGTCCAGCATTTTCTATATGAACTGGTTATAAATGCACTTGTCAGATCCAGGCAGTTCTACCAACTCCATCAACTTCTGCAGTATCATGTTTTGGCTGATTCAAAGCCCCTGGTATGATGCTTATGACTTTTGTTTTTGTCTAATTCTTATCTCATAATATTCTAATGGGTAATAGTTGACCATGATTATTGGATTTATGAAATAATTGATACTTCATATGTATTTTGAGAGTACTTTCTGATATTTTCTGAAACGTATTTTCATAATTTTCCAGGCCTGTTTACTGCTGTCTCTTGTGAGTGTTTACTCTGCTGGCAAACAACTTAGCCTTGACATGCTTTGCCGCTTAAACACAGCACACGACGAGATTATCGAAGTCTTACTCTCTCAACACCAGGTCATTCCAGCTCTGAGGTCGGTGTTATATTTCTTTTTGACATTAAGAAAGCTTATTATGGTCTTATTTTATTATCTGTGTGCATTGAAAAACAATTAAGAATATATATATTTTTTTTATTGTTTTTGAAGTAGAACCTGAAATTTTTCTTTTATTATTTTGTCTTTTTTATTGGTAAGAATATATGGATGATTTAATTAACCCACACAGGACGGGTGGTACAGCATGTGTACCGCGCATTCAAAAGCCCAGTGGCCGGGCGGCACAGTATTGTGCCAGCCATTCAATTGATTTAGGCCTAATAATTCGAACGCCCCGGCATTTGGATATTCAAGGCTAGAATTTCCCCGTCGTGGATGGGTTAAAGTCAATTCTGATCAGGAAATTATATTCATTTTCTTTACACATTTTTTTGTTCTGATCTCCACTAAATAGATATGCCCGAAGTGTCGGCCTAGCAGAAACAGTTTCAGCTCGAAAATTCCTTGAAGCTGCCATGATCTGCGGTGATTCAGATGTTTTCTATTCAACTTTTACTTTCTTTGGGCTGCGGAATGCAAAGCTTCGTGGAAGTTCAGCTTTTGC
>BOPN01002276.1:111602-121602 GCA_017312705.2 Penaeus japonicus | reverse complement strand
TCTGGAATTTGAAGTAAAATCCAGAATTTCCCAAGTTAATTAGAGCCTATAATTAGTAGCCTAATGATTCTCCTTACTGCTGGGGTGGCATTTAAGATTTGGTTTATAAATGGTATCCTATTTAGAGCCACTTGAAATGAGGTTGCCACTGATAATCCTAATCAACATGAGTTTGATTAGATAATGGTAGTTTTTAAAACTGGAATTAATTTATAATGTATTTTTTATTCCAGAGTTCATCACAATTTGCAAGATGCTTTGTTAAACATGATTAGTGCTTACATTTTTAAATAACAAATGATTGGTACACAAGCAAAAGCCTAGATAAGAATTAGAGCTTAAAATCACCAGTACAATTGAGTATCAATGGCTGGCAAGAGTGTAAATCCCACTGCATTTGCACATTTATGCGATCATATTTTTGTATTGAAAGAGGATGTGCTGAAGTATCCTGTGATAGGGGAAACACTGGAATTGTTTGAAAATGGGATTAGGATAGCAGTTTTTTGTCAAAATTAGATAGGAATATTTTATGCTGACCTTTTGTCCATTTACACTTATGAATTTTGAGTTATTTTTTTATTTTTTTTATACTCTTTAGGGCAGCTGATATGTGGGGTCTTGGATGTCTCATCTGGGAAGTCTTCAATGGGAATCTCGACGAATCTTTTTCCCTCAAGAACACTCAAAAGGTATGTTTGCTCACTCTCTTACTGAACTGTTGTATTTCTTAATTATGATTTGGGGTGAATAAATCAAATGTGTATATTTTTCTTACAAATTATTTGAAGATTTTTTGATACATTAGATATTCAGTACTGAATTTTATAAATTGGTGTGACACTAGATGAATAGTTCCTTTAACCTCAGTTTAATGCTTATCTAGGCATCTTGTAGATGATATCTGATATCTTGGCTAATTGAAAATAGAAATAGGAATAGATAAATCAATAGAGAAATCAACTATAGAATTATAAGCACTGACTCTTATTTACAAGATTTCTCTCTTATTTACAAGATGGGTCTTTTCTTATCTGCAGTTGCCCAAAAGCTTGATTGAGACTTACACAAAATTAGTAGGAGCAAACCCAGGAACGAGACCAAATCCCAGGGACGTTGTAGAGGACCTCCGTAAACCCGGGCAGTTCTTCCGCAACGATCTGATTGAAACACTCCTGTTCTTGGAGGAGATTCATTTAAAGGATGCAAATGAAAAACATAAGTAAGAAATAGTGAAAAGTGATATGTATTGTTTAATAACCAATATTTCATGCTATAAAATGTAAGATGTTGTATAGGATATTGTTGTATTTTTCTTTGTTGAATCCTTAAATAATAAAAAAAAAGGATTAACTGACCTGCTAAGTGGTAACATTACCCCTTGTTAATATTTACTTAAACAATGTTCAATCTTTATTGACAGGTTCTTTGCCAGCTTAACACCAAAACTTGAAAACATTCCTAACTACATTGCAACAAACAAGATCTTGCCAACTGTGATATCTGCTCATGAGTTCTCAAATGTGGGATCAGTTGTCCTAAGTCCCCTTTTTAAGGTATGAAGATTACTACTTTAAATTGATACACTTCTGAGTTTGAGTAAGATTGCCTGAAATAAGAAATATGAAATGGAATTGAATTTTCTTTAATGCTATACAAAAGAAGGCTGGGTAAATGACAATTTTTGACTTGGACGTCACAACAGATAGGAAAGTTACTGGACGAAGTGGAATATCAACGTCAGATTCTTCCGACGGTAGTGAAGCTGTTCTCGTCTAGTGACCGGGCCACCAGATTAAAGCTCCTGCAACAGATGGAGAGCTTAGTAGAGTACATGGATCCGAAGACAGTCAACGACCAGGTGTTCCCCCAACTCGCTACAGGCTTTTCTGACTCCAATCCTACAATCCGAGAACAGACTGTGAAGGTTAGCCTTGGTTTGGTTCTCATTTTTGATCCAATGAAGTGTGTCACCTTTTTGTCTTGCTGATGATATAAAGGTGTTCATGTTTTGCTTTGTTGATATATCTAATGTTGTAGTTTCTCTGATTCCTTTTTTTATGATTAGTAGAATAAATAAATATGATAATAGAATTGAATAGATTTCTTATAGCATGAAATTGATATTTCACTTTATATATTCATGAGTATATTAAATATGTTCTGTTGAACTCTTTTGCAGTGTGATGTGTTTTATATGTGTCACAAACAAGGGCTTTGAAAGACTGATTGTTGATTTTTATTCATACATCTTTTCTATATGTTTGACTCTTTCTTTCAGTCTATAATGTATTTGGCTTCAAAACTTAACTATAACAACTTGAACATAGAGGTCTTGAAGCATTTTGCCCGTCTGCAATCGAAGGATGAACAGGTAAAGAGGACTGTGTAGTATTTATCTATATGGTTGATATTCCTATAATTTTAAATGCCAAGTTATTTAGTTAATACCACATAGAAAGAATAATCTTTTCAGTGACTAGTTTGTCTAATGGTCTTCAAGATTTATGGATAATTGTATTTACATTATTATTATCTAACACTCATATATAGTTAAGATATATGTAGTGTGAGTACATACATACGGTTATTGCAGGGAGGAATTCGTACCAACACTACAGTATGTTTAGGCAAAGTGGCTCAGTTCTTACACCCTGACATCAGACAAAAGTGTCTCACATCAGCCTTCACTCGAGCCATGAGAGATCCTTTCCCTCCTGCAAGAATAGCAGGAATCATGGCCATTGCAGCCACACAGCAGTATTATCCTCTGCAGGAAGTAGTTAGCAAGTAAGCCTTGTTGTGTTGTGGAAAGTTATGTATTAGGTATGGATATTTGATTTTGAAAATAATGTTGTACTATTGTACTGTGTAGGAAAGAATTTCTTAAATTTGATATATTGAAGTAAATTGTAGAGAAAATGATAATAACATCCTTTCAAGTAACTTGAAAATTACTTTTCATTGTGCAATGTCTTTACAGAATCCTACCTAGCCTTTGCCAATTGACCCTAGATCCAGAAAAATCAGTACGTGATGCGGTTTTCCGTGTACTCAAGGGCTTCCTCAGTAAAGTTGAAAAAGTTTCAGAAGATCCATCGCTCAAAGAAGTTATGGGTAAGAACTTGACACAGCTAAATAGGATAAGTTTAATACAAAATTGATTATTGATGCCTTAACACAATTAGTAATAGCCTTATTGTCTGATCAGATTGTTAGAATGTGTTATCTACTTGTGATCTTTATATTACCAACCTTCTAATCCTTAATTTTTTGTTTTAAAGTGAGAAAGCAGAAATGAAATGAAACAATCAAAATTGTTTTTAGAAAGATCAGACAATGATGCAGGATAGGATCACCACACAACTAATTATTTTACAATAGTATATTCCTCCTAGTGCACATGGATTGTGTTAAAGATTTGACTAACATAAGTATGCCTTCATCTCATGCAGAAGCTGAAGTGAAGAGTGCCTCCAGCAGTTCACAGTCTACATGGACAGGCTGGGCAGTTGGTGCTATTACTTCCAAGTTCTATAAGACTTCAGTTAGTGGAGCTCAGCCACAGAAGCAGGTGATTTTGGAAATGGATTTTTATGATAGTTTTTATTTTTTTTATGAATACTTTGTCAAAGTAGATTAAATATTTGACTGCTTTGTACTGTCTGAAAGGCTTCAGTTTTCACATTTTTAATAATAGTTGGTGTGTTGTTGGAAGAGGAAAGCAGGTCGACTAAAACCCATATTTATTGCTCATTGCAACAGATTTCCACCTCCTCATCTGGAACTGTTACTCCATCTACCAAAACGAGCAGTTTGAATTCCACTCCCTCCCAAGGTCGTGCTTCCAGCAACACTCCGAACAGCGCTGCTCCGAATGAGGATGACAAATCTGATTATGAAGATTGGGAAAATTCTGAGTGGCAGTCTATGGTAAGTCTCTTTCTTATGGTGTTATGCACATTTTTGTTTAAGCATTTGGAGTAAAAAAAACAATTTTTTAAATTATAGGAATGGATATAGATATAGATTTATGATTGTCTTTGGTAAATAGAACAGTTTGGTAAAATGCTTAAAGAGCTAATATGATGATTTGATTGCACTCTGCTGATGATTGTGACATTGCTGAAATTTCTAAGCAGGATGATGGCTTAGACACAAAGCCAAGTCAGTCCATGATGTCAGTGCCGAAATCCACCACAGTGTCAGAAGCTTTGGCCGATGTTGGCGATATGGATGATGGGGATGGCTGGGGAGATGACAATGAAGAGTGGGGCAGCTTAGAGGATACCCAGGTAAGTGATGCTGTTTAAATAAAGTGAGATAGTTAGACACCTGTTCTGCGAGAGAGAGCACTGAAAGCCTTTCTGAAGGAAAATTTCTTGGCGGAAATTAAGAACAATATGTTTGAATATGTCAAGATAGCACGCTTTTATTTTGTGCGATGAGTCAATTCACTTTCACCTTACTATGTTGTGGAAAAGCACTGTGTGATTTTGTGTTGGTGTGTCACAGCACGTCGACAGCCTAGGTGGAGGTGAACTCGAGCCAGAGCCAAAGTTCAAATCTACCGCTGCCTATAACTGGGATTCTGCAGGGCAGGCCGAGGATAGCGACGACTTTTTCTCCTCGCTGGTTAGTGGTAATGAGGTAGGTACATAGGGAGGTACAGTTGGCTTGTTGTGATGTCACATGGCGTGGATTTGCTTCTGGTATTTGCTTTATCAGTCTATCTGTCTATTCATGATATGTGCATAATGATAATGATAATGATTTTTATTATTGTTGTTGTTATTATTGTTTTTGTTATTGTTATTGTTAATACTAATTATTAGTTATTAATTCATAATAGTGAATATTGTTATTATTACTTTTGTTGTTATTATTATTATTATTATTATTATTATTATTATTATTATTATTATTATTATTACTTTTATGGTTATTATTTTTATTGTTTTTATTGCTCAATGGGTTGATTAATTACTTAATACACAAATAATTTTTAATTTTCCGTTATACAGGGAAGGATGGGAACCGTGTCCCAGAGACCTGCAACTATTTCTCCTCCAAGCACAGCTGGCAGAGGTTGGGATGACTGGGATGTGAAATCACCGACAGGTATGTACGAGGTTCAACGTTTGAAAGCAAAGGGTTTTGTTGGTTGATACTGATGACTGGGTGAGGGATGTTTTATTGATTGAAGTGTAATTATAGGAGTTGGATTTTGACTTGCTGTCCCTCCCCTACCCCTCTTTTTGTTTGATTGTTTGTTGAGTGACACTAAATCTGGAACAGGTACATTTTATGTGTGTGTGTGTGTGTGTGCGACGCACGTGCATGTGTTCGAGTATGTGCGTGTGCGTGTGCGTGTGTGTGTGTGTGTGTGTGTGTGTGTGTGTGTGTGTGTGTGTGTGTGTGTGTGTGTGTGTGTGTGTGTGTGTGTGTGTGTGTGTGTGTGCGTGTGCGTGTGCGTGTGCGTGTGCGTGTGCGTGTGCGTGTGCGTGCGTGTGTGTGTGTGTGTGTGTGTGTGTGAGTGTGTAAGATACATTGTTTGATATATGTCATAACTGATCTATTTCATTGGTGTTTGCAGAGTCGAGTAGTACAGGAGGTAACGGCAAAGGAGACGAGCAGCGGCGGCAGCGGGAAGAGAAACGACTCCAGAGGCAGAAGGAGATCGAGGCAAAGAGAGCAGCTCGTGCGGGTCCCATGAAACTCGGGGCTAAAAAAATCTAAGAGTTTCGGAGAATGTAGTTTTTACGTTGCAAATCTTCTGATGTTTCGGACCAAAGTTTTCATTGGAGACATTTTCTCTTCTTCTTTTTTTTCTTTTTTTGTATTGTGTTTGGGCTTTTGAATAGAAAATATGGAAGTATAACTGGTGACGAATATAGAGCCTACTGCACAAGGTGCTTCGATTTGAGTTGAACTGTTTTTACTAAATAGTGCTGGCACTTCAAAATAAAGTCTAACATAATACCTTTGTTTCTCTCTCTGCAATTTAGTTTTTGTTTGTTTATTTATTTGTTTGTTTTCTTACTACACCATACTTAAGGGAGAAGGATTTTGTCTTTTCTTTCCCTGTGATTGAAATCACAGAAATAGGAAAAGAGTGTTGTTATTGTTATTGTTGGTATAAAATAATAATGTAACTGATACAATTTTCATGTAACATAGATGCCTTATATATGTCTGCATTTAATAGAAGGAATTACCTTACATAGACTAGAAGCCAAGTTTAAAGGTTGTTTTGCTATATTAGAATTTTCGATGTATGTCGGAAACTAAACTGTAGTAGACCTAGCCTTATTCATTCATTTGGCTGTACAACCATCATATCAGATAAACAGCATACAGAGTTTTGTGTAATGGCTACACCGAAATGATTGACGTCTTGATGAGTGGATCTGAGTGTGTGGGTATGTGAAGGAGGGGGGCTTGCCTACTTGTGTGTGTGTGTGTGTGTGTGTGGGCATGTGTATGTTTGTATATCTAATTATGCATGTAAGCAGACAAACCAACGTAGATACATACATGTTCATGTATTACATACATCATTTATATTGAGGTGTGTAATCTGTCTCCTTTTCTTTCTTTTTTTTAATCAATTAATTGTCATTTGTATTTTATTGTATGCTATATTTTTCCGTTACCATTACTTTTTCCTTTTGTAATTTCTTTGATTATTGATTTTTAAAACTTGAGGTTTTTATGCTGGTATTTTAATTTTCTTGTTTATGCCATGATACCTGACTTACTGATCGTAATCGTACTGTCGTAATGGGCATTCAGCACTTTGGCATCCCTCCTACTTTTCTTGCATGATGTTCAGAAATGTTAAAGATACTGTATATGAATTCTTTTGTTGTTCAGTATTCTTTTAAAAATCATACCCGAAAATCGTATAAGAAAGAAAGAATATGTAATGAATTATATATAGTATACAAACAATCATAAAAGAACTTAAACAAATAAATATATATATATATATATATATATATATAGATATATATATATATGTATATATATATATATATATATATATATATATATATATATATATATATATATATATATATATATATATATATATATATATATATATATATATATATATATATATATATATATATATATTTATACATATACATATAGTGAGTATCCCTCACTTGGAGAACAGTGTGCCTGGAGATCAACTTGTATTATCATTTTATACAAGTTTTATTTTTGCATTTAGCATTTTATTTTAGGCCAGTGATTATTATCATTTGGTCTACCTTTCTATCCTTTATTAGCATGATGCTTAACTAAGTGACTGGTACTTAAGGATTGAAATGCTTCTGGAGAATTCAATATGAGAGCTTTTGAGAAATATGGGTAGTAGTCTACGTAGGTGTGGGAGTAATACAAGTAATCTGTTATTGGAAATGTATTGCAACTTCTTTGTGACAAAACTTTTTTTGATATATTTTTTTCCAATGATATTGCAAATAGATGTATAATGAAATATTGATATTATTATTATTATCATCATTACTAATATTGTATTTACTGTTTTGATTATTTTCATTAATATAATTATCATCATTGTTATCATTATCAGTTATTATTATTGTGATTTTTATTTGATTAAGATGATTATGTAGAAAAGATAAGAATGATTATGCAATTTTTTGTGATACTGATGTTATATGCTGCTATATACTATATTGTGTGACATTTAGGAATTATTTATTCTGTTTCCTTTCAATCTTCCATAAAGTAAGGTTGTATAACTGTCAGAGTATTTATTTTGCAATAACACAGAACTTCTCACCATGGAAATATGTTCTTTATAACATTTATATATTCTTCATATCAATAGCCTTTCCTTCTATAAGTTTCCTATTACATTTGTCTTCATTTGGTAAGTGGAAGGATAAGAAAGTAAGAAGGCTTTAAAATTTTATTGATGCAGTTTATAAATATTTATATCATCTACCAGAGAAAGAGAGGAAAAAAAAAGATCTGATTCCTTATGAAATTGTTACTTCTATTCTTTGCAATGAACTGAATTTGGTGAAAATTTCTGCCTTTGTTTATTTATACAATTTATCTAGTGTGAATAATAGTAACAACATATATATATATAATATATATATTATAATATGTATATAATATATATTATAATATATATATATAATATATATTATAATATATATATATATAATATATCTTATAATATATATATATATATATATATATATATATATATATATATATATATATATATATATATATATATATATATATATATATATATATATATATATATATATATATATATATATATATTATATATTGTCATTATGTTTTTTTTTTTTCTTTTATAAGATAAGATTCCTTAGAATGGATTATTCTTGTGTTTAGAAACTATTCCAGTAATTTATTTTTCTCCTTTTGATAGATTACAAGTAATATTGGTTCCTTGACATTTTTCAATTTACATTTCCCGCATTTTGTTCTAAATGATCTGATAAATTTAGCATTAATGTGGTTTGCATCGACGACTTCTCTTTGCCTTGCTATTTAGATTTAACCACAAGCATTGCTGAGTGCACATGTCTGATCTTTATTTCAATCACTGTTTTGATTTTTTTTATCTTCCTCACTCTGTTCCAGCTTGGCTCTCTAATAAGGCGACTGTTATTTCATGGTAATTCTGATATATACTGATGAATACCTTTATCTGTATTGGATTTATTAAAGTATGTTTTAGTTAGGGATATTACTAGTATTTTACATGATGTTTATGCAAATTAGCAGCAGTGACTTAAATCTATTACATTTTTTCAAAGTGTCTTGTACAGTGTATATACATTGATATATTTTACAAAAATAAAATTATTTCAAATATTTTCTTCCTTTTGCCATCCTTTAGTGTCTAATGTCACCATGATTATGATTAGATTTTGTTTTGAAATTTAAAAAAATACAGTTTATTATAGTACTCTGGCCAGATACTTGCTATAGAAATCCATGCAACAGAATAGAATTCACATCAAGATTAATAACCTGATTTTTTACTTCTTTAAAACTAACTAATTTTTTTCGTATATTGTTGACAGTTTCCATAAACTTCTGACCAGCCTTTGTTCAAAGGGATCTACCAGCTTTTCATAATTAAGAACTAGAAATAGTAATAAATCTAATCATTCGTCATTAGTCAATCATTCTCCAGATTAATCAAAAAGGCCAAATTGCCTCAAAAGATAAAGATCAATTTATACTCATGATATTGGATAGCCATGCAAGATGTCAACATGTAAATTGCGTATCAAGGATTTTAAGAATGATTGGAGGAAGCTGTTGTGTAAAACGTTGGCTCCAAGACCTTTCATGGAGAATATTTATGGCGCCATTTGTGCCTCATATGATGTACTGTTTACCTTTGTTTACCAGAGATTTATGTAAATCTTTGATTCAAAATTATATTTCAAGTTACATTTACTTTACGTATGACAGATCTTAAGCCACGACAGAAAACTATTTCGTTTTTTTTTTCGTTTTTTTTTTCTTCTAAATCTCAATCGTCTATAATTCTGACAACGAAAAAACAAACAAACAATAAAAATATCTGTCGGAGCAATAAAAAAATCCACAGATTATCATATAAAGAGAAAATAAAAGCTTACGTAGTTTTCTCCATTTCCTTAAATTGTTAATCTTCATAAATGACTTTTTAAAACAGTTTAGCCCACAGACGACATTATTCAGTGATGGCGAGCAGCGAAGCGTCTTCCGAAAATCTCTCTGAATGTGACTGAATTGTTTATCCCGACGATAGGCACCTGAAACTAATATCTAGCAGTGACGTTTGAAATATCAATGTAGTTATTGGTTTCGAGAGTCTGTATTCATAAGGCGTTTATGCAACGATATCCACTTTGATATATGCATTCTAAACTACTGACTAACTTAAAAATGCATCCTTCACACACACACACACACACACACA
>BOPN01002276.1:86602-89102 GCA_017312705.2 Penaeus japonicus | reverse complement strand
CCTCTAGTTACAGTCATTTAGTAATATCCTCGTACCATTTACCTGCGATCAGAACATGGAGTGTAAAGCACTGCACATTAAGCCTCTGCCGGGGTCACATGGGCGTCTTGCTGCACCAAGCATTAGCTGCACTAGCCTAGAGTCACTTCGCCGCTCAGAACGGTCTCGTTTAGTTAGCGGGGTCGTGAGCAAATACAGAAGTCGTTTGCCTGAAATCTGCGTTGCCAAGCGTTACGTGCTGGCGGCAGGTACCTGAATGGTCTTGTGTTCACAGTCTCTGATGGAGGAGGTGGTAAAAGCATGAATGAAGATGGAAGCTGAAGTATCTGTAGTCGAGAATGAAGGAGAAGAGATACTGGAAGCAGCTGTTTAGATGAAGAGGATGCAGCGGTCGGGAGACGGAAGTCGAGCTTATTTGAAGGGGGAGGGGGGAGGGGGGGGGCGTGTATGAGCGGCATTATCTGCAAGTGCATGTGTGGGAATATTTCCTCTTAGCGGAAGGACAGACTGTCGAAGTATTTATCATTGGTGAAGGTATTTCGTGATGGAGTGCATAAGAATGTCAGTGTCGTGGGTGTATTATATGTTCTGCACTTTTACGGCATACAGTGGAATGAGAAGGAATGTTTGATAGCATAAATAAGTATTTGGTAATGTATGACTTGTCGATGGAAATTTCTTACGGTGTTGATATGCCTGCTGGGGATGTGAGTATAGTTGTAAAGGGGTGTGATATTAGAAACAAAAAAATGTCGTTAGCATAAGGGGCTTGGTAATATGGAGGAGAATAGCTCAAATGGAATGAGATGTGAGCGAAGTTGCAGCTTAGGGTCAGGCGTGGGAGCGAGTGAGTGAAGCAGCCGCCACGGTCAGGCACCATGTATAGCAGGAGGCGGTGAGTGGTCCTCAGCGGCGCTACTGGCACAACGCAGTCGTTACCTGATCTTGCCGCGTATCCTCGGGTAGCCGGAGTAGCCTGGCGTGGCCATATCTTGGTGGTTCCACATGTAGCCCGGGTAGGCGCCAGGCGTGCCCGGCAGGTAGTGCTTTCCGTAGAACCCGTAAGCCCCAGTGGGCGTCGGCGTGACCGTGGGGGGGCCCTGGGTGGGAAAGGGCCCGCAGGCGAAGATGGGCGGCCTCTGGCTGAGAAAGGCCTCCGGGTCGCCGCCGTCCTGCTGGGCGCGCTCCATCCCCTCGTAGAACTCCCACAGGCGCTCGGTCAGGATGGTGAGGATGGTGCCGCCGTGGTTCATCTCGATCAGCCGCAGCACCAGGCACCCGTCCCAGCCCAGGTACTGGATGGCCATCTTGCGCGCGTTGTTGTACAGGTCCTCCTTGCCCACCCGCCGGGTCCGCCACAGGTAGTAGTGCACGAAGGCGATGCGGGAGCAGGTGAAGGTGCGCCACACCCAGATGAGGGCGCTGTAGATGGTCACGGGCAACAAGAGAGCAAAGAAGAACCAGATGAACGAGAAGATCTTCTCGTTGAACAGGTTGATGGGCAGCACGCACTGGCAGGTGTAGGTCCTGAGGGATCCCTGCTGGGCGGCCAGGACCTGGCACAGCGTCTGCAGGGGAAAGCGCGGCGACGTCCACCATTCCTTTTTGTTGATCAGTTTTTCCACCACTTCGACCCCGTGGAACAGATACCCTTTGCCCAGGAACACCGTGAGCAAAAAATACTGCATCAAGATGTTGAACACGTACATGATTTTCACAATCATGTACAGAATGAATAAAGAAGAGGAAGGGTTCCCGCCGCATGCCAGATTGCAATCAAACTTACAGACGGTTCCTGGACAGCACTTTGAAACGCCCATTAGCGTATTAAACTGGTCCAGGAACTCGGCGATAAGTGCGTCGCGGTCTGGGTGGCCGGGCGTATATTGAGATATGACCGACACCTTCTTTAGTAAACGTCCCACCTTGATGCCAGAATTTTTTGCCGTCGAGTTCCAGATGGCGAAAGGAATATAGAAGAGGCCAGCCTCTACCAGCAGGATGATGGGCGCCCACTGGTAATAGTTGACCTTGATTCGCTCCCCCCTGATGGAGGTCGACCCACCCTCCTCGTCAAACGTCACTGAGTGCACCCGCGTCACTTGTTCCCTATCCTCCACATCCACTGGGATTATATAATATGTACTTGCTGTCCAACAGTACGAGTTCACATATCTCGCTTGAGGTTCTGTGAAATAAGTGGGCGTGAAGCACTCGATCGGGTCGCCCGCGAACTGCTTCGTCACCAGCGGAAGCGACAGGCATATGAGGATGAGAATGGTGTACTTTCTGTTCAATTTGTCTACCCCGTCGTCGATGGGGACGTTCCCGCCGATGAGATAGTTACTGAAGTGCAACAGAAACGACATTCTGAGACCGTGCTTTTGACTCCCGAGGTCACGTGTAAGAGAGAAAGGAAAGGTACGTTTTCTGGCAGTGTTCGAGGACTGCTCTCCCTTTTGTCTTCAGCACAACGACCTGCGCTGATATTACGTGGAGC
>BOPN01002276.1:64102-71602 GCA_017312705.2 Penaeus japonicus | reverse complement strand
GAAAAATCTTCATTTTGTTCATAATGAAGAACCAGGACGGTTGATATATAGGACATAAAAACAAAAGTTGAAAAAACACATAACATACATGTATAAAATTAAATAATATAACACCAAATTAATATAGATTTATAATTATCCTTCCTGACAAGGCTTCGACCCCACTTAATTAATCTACACATCAACGAGACTGTGAGTATAGTTATATAAAGATATATGTTTTATCGTGTAATATACAATAAACCTACTGTCCCTAGAATTCTAAGAAGCAACCTTTCTGAATGAACCGTGAGTCGATCGGTTCGTCAATGGTTTGTTTGATTCGGAACAGATTGAAGCACTTCACTTCAGAACAGATACTGGGTTTGTTTGTTTGATCCGGAACAGTCTGAAGCACTTCCTTCAGAACAGATACTGGGTTTGTTTATTTGATCCGGAACGTATTGAAGCACAAGGGTTAGTTTGATCCGGAACAGACTGAAGCACTCCAGTTCAGAACAGATACCGGGTAAATGCGTTGGCTTGAGAAAACAAAGTATGGCATTCATAAAACTTAAGACTCAAATGGACCTTTCGGGAATTTCTCTACTACATTTTTAACATGTTCTACCTCTTCCATAACACGCAGTAGATTGAGCAAAGGAAGGAAGGTTTTATCCTTCATCTTGCCTTCAATTTATCCCCGAAAGGAAAAGGTAAGGAAGTCAGTGATTGAGGAACCTATACTATTAAAAGACGCTACGAATTCTTACCTTCCTCTGAAACTACTTATACAAACATTGGATAGATATTGAATACGTATGCGCAGGGGTGATAATAATAGAGTTGCTGGTAATGACTGTTTTGGGATGGTCTTAGGATGTGAGAATGAGACAAAAGTTTCAAATATGGAAATGGTAACTTTTTTTTTTGGGGGGGGGGGGGGGGGGGGGGGGTGCTTATCGTCAGGTAAAGTGAGAAGAGTTTCATGTTGTTTGACTTTTAGGATCGCACATGCGCACTCACTCACACACACACACACGCACACACACACACGCACACGCACACACAATTACGCATACACAGTGTTGACACCTCGGGATCTTTTTGCACCGTACACGTCACTGAAAATGTACCGTTCGCACCACTAAATATCATATGTACCACAACATGTACCTCTTACTATTTTTTGAAAATAGGATACTTAATAGGTTAATACACAAAAATCCTTGAAAATCAATTAGTCTAGGGGATTTTTTTTCTAATTTATTCAATTTAGTCATTATTAAGAAACACTTTGCCGATGCTGAAATGACAAATCCGTTAACATCTACAAATGACCGAAAGTCTTGATTATTACCTATCCTATTCTCGTACTTGGAACAAAATTATCTAATCATTATGTGTATATTCTTCAGGAATACCATTATAAAAGCTATGATACTAATGACTTAATCATTTATTACTTTTTCCAAAATTAATTTCAGTGGACCTTTAAGGCTCAAAATCAATCAATACTTGGGGATGAATTAAAAAAAAATCTTTTACTTGCTTCATAGGAAATTATTTCGCAAAATTTTATTTCTTAATACATTATTCAAGCTAAACCTCAATCTGTAGATTCAAATCGTACCGCTCAATGAAAATCGTACCGAAACTGTACCTTATTTTAAAATGTAGGATCACAGTTCCACCAGCCTCAAAAAGTACCATTTTGGTACAATTGTACCACAGGTAGCATTACTACGCATACATTCAATCTCACACACACGCAGCCAAATCCACACACTTATGCACACTTCCTCCTAATCTAACCTTCTCAACATCTGCAAGTTGAAGCAATTCCAGGTTAAGATTACTCCACAGCCCTACACTTTGTAAGCATTTACTGCTGATGTCGACAAGTTACTTCCACATGCAATCAACTTTTACGGCTGCAGTTAATTTTCCTCGTTTGTGTCCGGGTGGGGTCGGTATTTACGGCTCCGTTAACGCCATGTGTTAGACGTACTGCAGAGGACAGGATTCCCCCCTACGATTTTCAGGAATGTGCGATTCATCCTGATATTTTTGTTCGTTCTTTTTTTTTTTCTTTTTCTCTCTCTCTCTCTCTCTTACGCTGTGAAACTTTCCAGATAACTGTTGTTATATTTCGGAGACTTAGACAAAATGGGGAAAGGAACACTTTTAGGCTAGATATATTTTTTTTCGCTTTGCTTTTGCGAGGCTTTTGATAGTCTTTTGTTTTTGAATACTTTTTTTTTCTTACGTGCATTCAGTATGTATGTATATTTGTGCATTTAAAAATATATTCTTATTTTGAAAAAAACAACCTTCCCCTTTGTCCCTAATGAAAGAGATATCATTTAATACCCAATCGAAACTCTAAACAGATCAACACTTAGAAAAAGAAAGAAAAAAAACCCGCCTTTGACACCATCTTGTATGACGCAACCTCCCTCACAATCCCCGCGTCCTTATCTGTGCTTGCAACTTCACCCCAAGTTCTAACAAGGTTGACGAAGGAGGAGGTAAGGTTACTCTGGTAGCAAGTTCGCTCCACTTCTCTAAATGTCAAGGAGGAAATTAACGTGATCAATGACACGCACTCGAACGCAACCATCGGATAACGGGGAAGGGCACGGAAGGGGGAGGGCGAGCGCTGGCCAGAACACCGCTCGGGCACGGCGCGGTGTCTCGTGTCTTCAACTTGGCGCGAAAGGGGAATGCTTTGTGTGTCCCGGATGCAATTTAGTCTTTTGTAAGGGGAGGAGAAGGAGGTGAGGGGGATGGTGAGGGTGAGGGTGAGGGAAAGGGAGAGGAAGAGGGTGAGGGTGAGGGAAAGGGAGAGGGAGGAAAGGAGTAGTTGAGGGAGAGGGAGAGGGAGAAGGAGAGGAAGAAGGCGAAAAAAGGTGAGATAGAGTAAGAGAAAGGCAGACACAAGAGACATACAGAAAGAAACCAGTCACATCAGAAAAGGAGAGGACTCGAACGCAACAACAGTGACACCCTCATAAGTACCCATCCCTCCCTCTCTCCACCCCCTCCACCCCACCTCTACCCCCCTCCACCCCAATTCTCCCCCTTCCCCTCCCCATCCCCCCCCCCCCACCCCCTCTCCCAAGAGCCTAAGGACGGCACCCCCGACGCCGGTTGCAAGAAGCGGATCCACTCGGAATTATGTTTCCACGAGTTGAAAATTGACCTCTGGAGGAGATGATTCCGACCCCGAGAAAATCTGGTTAAGGCGAGAGCCTGAACGCGGCGATAACGGCAGGGCCCCTTGCGTCTTTGAGGGACTGGGGGGAGGGGGGTGTGGGACGGAGGGGGGCTGAATGGGGGAGAGGGAGTGGGACGGGGGGGGGGACGGAGGGGAGGGAGTGGGACGGGGGGGGGGCTGAATGGGGGTGGTGGGTGGGGGCCTGAATGGGGTGGATGTGGAAGGGATGGAGGGGAGGGAGTGGGACGGGGGGGAGAGCTGAATGGGGGTGGTGGGTGGGGGCCTGAATGGGGGTGGGGATGTGGAAGGGAAAGGAGGGGGGAGGATGAGGGGAGGGATGGAGGAGGAATGGGGGAGGGATGAGGGGAGGGTTGAGGGGACGGAGAGATGGAAGAGGAGGGGAAGGTGGGGAAGGAGGGGGGTGGAGGGGAAGGAGGGGGAGGAGGGGGTAGAGAGGAAAGGAGGGGGAGGGATGGGGGGATGGAGGAAGGGATGGTAGGAGGAGGGGTAGAAGAGGGAGAAGGGGAAGGGCTAAATGGGTTGGATGATGGGAGGGGGCGGTTAGAGAGGAGGGGTTGGAAGGAGGAGGGGGGGTGGCGGGAGGAGGAAGGGCTGGAATGGGGAGAATGAGGGGGAAGGAAGTAGGGGTGGGTAGAGGGAGGGGAGGGGAAGGAGGGGGTAACGTTGTTAGGGGTACAGGGAAGAGCAAGGAACTAACGAGGGGGCTGGAGGTGAGGGGAGAGAGGGGAGAGAGAGAGGCGAGAGAGAGAGGAGAGAGAGAGAGAGGAGAGAGAGGGAGGAGAAAGAGAGGGGAGAGAGAGAGGGGGGGGGATAGAGGGAGGAGAGAGAAAGAGAGAGAGAGAGAGAGCAAGAGGGAGAAGAGAGAAAGAGAAGGAGAGAGAGAGAGGAGGGATAGAAGGGAGAAAGAGAGGGGGAGAGAGTGAGGGGAAATAAAGAGAGGATAAAGAAAGAGAGAAAGATAGAGAAAGAGAGAGAGAGAAAGAGAGAGAGAGAGAAAGAGAGAGATAGAGAAAGCTAGATAGATAGATAGATAGATAGACAGATAGATAGACAGATAGATATAGCGAAAGAGAGAGCGAGAGGAAGAGAGAGAGAGAGAGAGAGAGAGAGAGAGAGAGAGAGAGAGAGAGAGAGAGAGAGAGAGAGAGAGAGAGAGAGAGAGAGAGAGAGAGAGAGAGCGAGAGAGAGAGAGAGAGAGATTAGAGAGAGAGAGAGAGAGAGGATAGACTTCAAAGGATACAAGGGAGAGGCAGAGAGGAGAATAGGGAAGAAGAGGGTATAGTATATCGATGACTAAGATAGGAAGGAAGAAGAATGAAGGACAGACGAGGGAAAATACAGAGGAAAGAGAAGATTGGAATAAAGGAAGAATTCGGAATAAAAGGGGAAAATATTAATTGGAATGATTGGGTAAGTAGAATGAATATTAAGTTGTTCATTATGAAAACTAAAATATCTATAGAAAGTAATCATAGCGTAGAAGAAGCATTGGATAAAAACTTTAATGAGTTTAGGGCAGTACCCCCCGTTAAAACAAAAATAAAAAACAAAAACAAGAAGATGGTAATAAGAAGAAACGAGTGATAATAATAATAATAAGGATAAGGATATAAAAGTAAAAACTAGAAAATGAAAGTAGTAAAAGGGTGTCAAAGGCGTTAAAGACATTGAACGATAGAGTAATGACAGTGTACGTGTGAAGGAAATATGCAGATGAAGCATTTGTTTAGACCGAAATGAACATGACATGAGCCAGATTGATGACACTGGAAACTATGAAATTGCGCAAACATTTAAAACTAAAAAGAATGATAGTAATAATAATAATAATAATAAAAACACATTTGTTCAAAAGAAAGAAAGAAAGAAAAAACAACAACTGGAATACCACACCCAGTTCATCCAGCAGCCTGGTAGATAGTAAGAGAGAGAAAAAAATGAAAAACAGAAAACAAAGTACTATTAATCCTAGGATATTACAACTACCGGGAAACGAGCGGGGACTTCCCATTAATCTTAGGATATCACGAGCGGCGTGTCCGGGTTCCATTGGCTCACGTAAACATGTCAGCTGGATAGGTCTAAGGTCAGTGATAAGCCTATATTTACATTCCAGGCAGCGTCTGGGGGGTGCAGATAAAGTGAGAGGGAAGGAGGAGTAGCTCTCGCCCTTACTTTCACGGCTATTTTCGTGTTCATAACCCGAAAGAGAGAAGGGGGGGGGGGGGGGAGTAGGGGTGTAGTGAGTCCCTGTTGTTTTGCTCTCTTTTTTTTCACTACGCGGCTACTCTATGGCGGTGCGTGGCATTTTGGGAAAGGAGTTCCTTTGTTTCGGAGGTCTCGAATTAACAATTCTGAACAGCATTATGTAAAAGAGCTTGAATGAGTTTTTTTTGGGTAATCCTATTTTATTTATGTATTCAAACTCTCCCGAGTTGGTAAGCTGTGATAAGCACAACCAAACTGTGTTACCATTAGTCCACGCGATGCTTTGATTAGACTTAAAAACCTCGCGTGGACAACTATTCCGAGTACGATTTCCAGAGGCTTTTGGGACGAAGAAGAAACCAGGGAGCAGAATGCAAATGCACTTAACGAAAGTTCATTCATGCCATGCGAGGGAAAACAGCAAGCTCTCCTCCCCCTAGGAAAGTGTCAGCTCAAAGCTTCTCTCTCCTTCCGTAAAAAAATAAAAACAAACACAAAAAAACTTGTAACTATTGTGACCCCTTCAGATTTTTGCGCTTTTCTGAGAGACTTTCCATGACATCCCCTCTAGCGTAGTCACTCGGGGTGGTGGGGGTGAGAGGGGGGGGTAAGAAAACCTCCCTTCAAAAAAAAAAAAAAAAAAAAAAAAAAAAATGAAGACTCCATGAATAGCCGAATTGTGATCACGCATTTTTCCCCTTCTTCTTTTCCCCCCCTAATAAAGGAGGTATCAGAGGGGAGGTGTAGCGCTGAATGCCTCTCCTCTCAAGCCAGACAATAAGGTCCAATACGGTCTTGTCATCTTTCGAAAAGCCATCTCGAAAAATCGGCAAGGGATGCTGGTAGGCTATGCGGAAGGCAGGGAGGTCTCAAGCCCTTGGGTAGCTGAGATGGGGCTACTCCTCTGCTTCCTTCTTTTCGTCGTTTTATGAATTTTAGAATGAGGATAATGGTATTGGTGGTGATAGTCATGATATTGATATTGGTGATAATGGTAGTAATCACAATGTTAGTGGTAATGGTGATGGTAATGACGATAATGATGACAATGACCATAATAATGATAATAAAAATAATAAGAATGATGATAATGATACTGATCATAATAATGATAATGATAATGATAGTTATGATAATAATGATAATGATAATAATAGTTGTAACAACAATAGTAATAACGATAGAAAGGAAAAGGATGATAATGATAATACTACTACTGATAATAATAATAAATATTATGACAACAATGATAAACAGAATGATACCAATGATAATGATGATAATAATGATGATACTACTACTAATAATAATGATAGTGATAGTGATGATGATAACAATAATATCTGAAATTATAATAATGGCTATACTCATGATAATAACTACTGTAATAAAAGTCATAATAATGATGATAATGATAATGATAAAGATAATGATAATAATAGTAATAATGATAATGATAATAGTAGTAAGATTATTATAACATCCTGATTATAAAAGTAAAATGATAATAGTAATAACAATGATAAGAATAATAGTGATAATGATAAGGATAATAACAAAAATAATGATAATAATGATGGTGATGACAGCAATAATGATACTAGGATCATAATAATGAGGATGATAATGTTAAAATTGAGAGAGAGAGAGAGAGAGAGAGAGAGAGAGAGAGAGAGACAGACAGACAGAGAGAGAGAGAGAGAGAGAGAGAGAGAGAGAGAGAGAGATGCCTAGGCAGATAAACATATTGAAATGCAGGTAATAGGAGGAGGGGAAGATAAGTACCTGTACTGGTTAATGTCATTCTAATGAACAAACTTCATCTAATGATTCCATTTATCACACTGATAAGAAACAAAGTCCTTAACCATTAGGGAGTGAGCGACCTTGCGGGTTCCCAACTCCCAAAGTCCTTCTACAAAGAGAAGGATTTTTTTTTTGTAAAGATGAGGTCGTTTGGCTGTAGCGTTCGTGTATTCAATCTTCTTCGAGTCAACGGTCGTTCTTGCAGTTGTGTTCCTGGTCGTCTTCGGTCCTAAGTCTTCGGTCCTAAGTCTTCGCCTAGTCGTCTC
>BOPN01002276.1:56602-59102 GCA_017312705.2 Penaeus japonicus | reverse complement strand
TATATATATATATATATATATATATATATGTGTGTGTGTGTGTGTGTGTGTGTGTGTGTGTGTGTGTGTGTGTGTGTGTGTGTGTATGTGTGTGTGTGTTTTGGAGGGGGGGGGGGTATGTTTAATGGGTTTTCTCCTCTTCTGTGCATTCGTTAATTCCTAATTACTTATATCTTTATCAACCTTCCTTTTCATTCCTACATGATTTTCTCCATAAAGGATATATCTCAAATACACCTATTCATTCACATTATTTATCTCATTCACTTCATTTACCTTTACTTTACTCTACTTTTTAAAATTTCCTTTTCGTCATCATCTATCTTTATCTAAATACTCAGAATGCATCTTTATTCCTTAAGATTCACTTAAGTGCAGATACGCTAACACGACCTCTTCAGGGTCCTCCTCCGGCATGTGGTCTTACACGTCTTAAGGGGTCCCCTTCGCTGTCTCACTCTTTATCACTATTGACTCTTCCTTGCCCGGTTTTCTGTCTCATTTGCTTGCCTCTTTGTGTCCTTTTCTTCGATCGATCGCTTTATTTATTTTTTTTTTTTTTATTTTTCTTCGATTTTTTTTTTTTTTTTGTTCTTTTCTGGGTTTTTCTTTTCTTCTGATTTTTTTCTTTGTCTCCTTCTTATCCTTATTCTTCTTTAATTTCGTAATTTTCTTCTTGTTTCTTCTCTTTTTATTTATTTTTTTTTATATTTGTATTCTTCTTATCTTTTTCTTCCTTTTCTTCTTCCTCCTCCTCCTCCTCTACTTCCTCTTCTTCTTCTTCCTCTTCTTCTTCTACTTCTTCTACTTCCCCCTCTTCTTCTTCTTCCCCTCCTCCTCTTCTTCCCCTCCTCCTCTTCTTCTTCTTTCTCTTCTTCTTCTACTTCCCCCCTCTTCTTCTTCTTCCTCTTCTTCTCCTACTTCTTTTCTTCTTCTTCTTCTTCTTTCTCATCTCAGTCTTTCCGTATGAATGATGGTTTCGGCGACGGCGGTTCCTAATGAGCCCCGTTCGACTGTTTGCGGCACATTTTCTACCTCACTTCTTCATCTTTTCAACTGTTCATTTGGCTCTCCAACACCAACCCTCAGAGGCCTATTGTTCTTCTGCGTCTCCCGTATCTCTTTCTCGTTCTAGATCCCCTCCCCTCCCCTCCCCTCCCCTCTCTCCTCTCCCCCCTCCCCCTCCCTTTCATCTAACCCTTGCCTCTTCTTCCCGTATTCTCGTCCACACCATGCCTTCTCTCTGTCTGCTTGTCTGTCTGTATGTCTGACTCTCTCTCTCTCTCTCTCTCTCTCTCTCTCTCTCTCTCATACTCTCTCCTTTCCACACACTACCTCCCCTCCCTTTCTCCCCTAACACCCCCTGCTTTCCTCTATCTTGCCATCTCCTCTTTTCGTCCACTCTCTGATATCTCTGCTTGCTTCCATTTCCATCCCCTGCCGCCCCCTTTCCTCTCCCCTTCTGTTTCCAGTCGTCCCTTTCCTCTCCTATTCCATTCCCTTCTTCCTCTTCTCTTTCTCCCTCCCCTTCAGTCGCTCCTCTTCCTCTCCTCTCCCATTCCCCGCCCCCTTTCCTCTCCTCTTCCATTCCCTGCCGCCCCCCTTCTTCTCCCCTTCACCTACTCCTCTCCCCCTCCCCCCTCCCTCTCCCCTCAGTCGCTCCTCTCCCCTCCCTTTCCTCCTCGTTTCCTCCCCTCCTCCTCCCCCTCCTCGTTCACCCACTCGATCATTTCACCCTTCTATGTGCCTCCTCTCCTCTCATCCTCACTCTTCAGAACGATTACCATGTCGGTCTCCCACACTCGAAGCTTCATCACTCGCCTTAAAGAGAGAATGTGAGTGTCACGGACTCTGATTTTCATTTTTTTTTTGTTTTTTTTGGGGGGAGGGGGGGGAGTATCTGGGAATGTTGATGTCACGGTAGGGTATCTTGCAATGCCGGAGATCACAGCATAAATAATTCAAGGGTAAGCATGACGTAGGTACTTGGAGAATGAAGAGTCTGTCATTTAAGAACTTCTGAGAACAAGGGATCTTTTTCCCTTCTTTTAAAACATATTACGTTCCACAAACTTTATAGGTTTATTGAGGGACAAAATTCACGTCATCATTTCTGTGTACAAGCGACGTACATAAATCAGGTGGAAATTTTATGTCCGTCCAAAGGGAATGATAACGTTTCACTTAGAATAAATCATCAGTTTCGGAAGAAGGGAATATATAGAGGAATTTAGATATGCAGTTTTGGTACATTATAGGGAGTACCAAAGGGTCTTGTCAATAAATCTTGTTCATAAATGTATTAAAGACAACACAATTTGAGGTTGCTAAGAAAGAGATCAACGTTTGAGTTTGAGAGAAAAAAGACACAACCATTTTAGATCGACAAAGAAAAAACTCACATTTTTGGTTGACAAAAAAAGAAATCAACATTTTTGGTTGACAAGAAAGCCATCAACATTTATTAAGGTTAAGAACACCAATCACCCTTATCCTCAAC
>BOPN01002276.1:51602-54102 GCA_017312705.2 Penaeus japonicus | reverse complement strand
GGGAAGGGATGGAAGGGTGGGGTGGGGGGGGGGGGGCTATATGAAGACAAGGTCGAGCAACACGGGGACAGGATAACATATTCTAATCTCCTTTTCGGCCTCGCCTGCCGTCATCTCGTCATTTGGTGAATTGTGGCATGGCAGCTGCGAGGAAGGAAGGCGAATAAAAACGTCGAAATAGAAGATAAAAAGCTATGTGGAAGAGAGAGGAAGAGAGAGAGAGAGAGAGAGAGAGAGAGAGAGAGAGAGAGAGAGAGAGAGAGAGAGAGAGAGAGAGAGAGAGAGAGAGAGAGAGAGAGAGAGAGAGAGAGAGAGAGAGAGAGAGAGAGAGAGAGAGAGAGAGAGAGAGAAAGAGGGAAAGAGAGAGAAAGAGAGGGAGAGAGAGAAAGAGAAAGAGAAAGAGAAAGAGAGAGATAAAAAAAGAAAGAGAGAGAGAAAGAGAGAGAGAAAGAGAAAGAGAAAGAGAGAGAGAAAAAAAAAGAAAGAGAGAGAGAGAGAAAAGAGAGAGAGAGAGAGAGAGAGAGAGAGAGAGAGAGAGAGAGAGAGAGAAGGAAGGGGAGGATGCGTGTGTGAAAGAGATAGAGAGAGAGTGAGAGAGATAGACAGAGAGAAAGACAGAAAGAGGGAGATATCATGTTTCTTACTCTAGTTACCATATCTAATAAGGGATTGACAGACTGTCAGTTTTGAAATAATTAAGGAATTTACCAACACTATATATTTTTATTTATTTTATTTTTTCCATATACTTCATAACACTTATAGGGGTCACAGTGGATGTGACAGTAATGGAGTGGCATTGCAACAATGTTGATAAGATTATCATCTTTAGAAATATTGGTGTAGATAAGATGACAATAAAAACGTTTAGTAATAGCGATGATTACAATAACTATATATTTCATCAAATTAATGAAAATGATAAAGATAAGACGAAAAAAGAAAGAATAGAGGAACATAAAATAAAGATAGATAAGATAAGATAAAAAAGATATATCAAAGAAAAGGAAATGAAAGAAAAAGACGAACATTGTCTTTCCGGGTATGTGGGATGAGGACACAGTGACGTCAGAGCGAAGACAGGGTGGGGGGGGGGCGAAGAGGAAGAAGAAGGGGAGAGGGAAAGAGGAGGAGGAAGAGAGAAAGAAGGAGAAGAGGGGAGGAAGAAGAAGAGGGGAGGAGGAAGATAGAAGGAAGAAGGAAAGAGGAAGAAGATTGGGGGAGGAATAAATAATGAAAAAGGGTAGAGGAAGAAGGAAAAAAGGAGATGGGGAGAGGATGAAGAGGGTAAGAGGAAGAAAGAAAGAAAAACGAGAATGGAATTAGGAAAAGTAATGGAAGAGGAAGAAGAAGAGAGGAGGAAAAGGAGGATGGAGATGGGAAGACGAAGAAGGAAAGGGGAAGAGGGAGATGATTGGAGGAAGAGGAAGAGAAAGGGAAGAGGGAGAAGACTGGAGGAGGAGGAGGAGGAAAAAGAGGACGAAGAAAGGAAATAAAAACGAAGAGGAAGAAGAAAAAAGGAAGAAAAAGCGAAGAGGAAGAAGAAAAAGGAAGAAAAAGCGAAGAGGAAGAAGAAAAAGGAAGAGACGAAGAGGAAAGGAAAGAAGGAAAGAGGAAGAATAAAGAATTAGCAAGAAAAATGTAAAAAAGCGAGAAAGAGGAAGGACATCGGAAGAGGAGGAAAAGAGGAAAAGGAAGATATGAAGAGGGAACACTTTTTATTTATTTATTTATCTTTTATTTATTCCTTTTTTATTACTGGGGTGAAGATCGGCGGAAGAAAAAGAAGATAAAAAGATAGAGAAAAAAAAACTCTCTCTCTCCTCGCCCCCTTACCCCCCTACCCCTCCAAAAAAGGAGTAAAGGAAGAAAAAAATCAAGTAATTAACTGACTGAAAATAAGCGGATACAGGATTGAGAGACCGCGATAGATAGAGATAAAAGAAAGATACCAGAAACGAAATAGAGAAAGATATGCTTGGAGGAGATAGATAGATAGATAGATAGATAGATAGATAGATAGATAGATAGATAGATAGATAGATAGAGAGAGAGAGAGAGAGAGAGAGAGAGAGAGAGAGAGAGAGAGAGAGAGAGAGAGAGAGAGAGAGAGAGAGAGAGAGAGAGAGAGAGAGAGAGAGAGAGAGAGAGAGAGAGAGTAAAAGAGAGATGGAGAGAGAGATAGAGAGAGATAGAAATAGATAAATAGATAGAGAGAGAAAGAGAGAGAGAAAGAGAGAGAGCGAGAGAAAGAGAGAGAAAGAGAGAGAGGGAGAGATAGATAGGGAGACAGATATATAGATAGATGGATAGATAGATAGATAGATAGATAGATAGATACTAAAGATAGATAGATACTAAAGATAGATAGATAAATAGATAGATAGAGAGAGAGAGAGGAAGAGAGAGTAAGAGAGAGTAAGAGAGAGATGGAGAGAGAGAATGAGAGAGAGAATGAGAGAGAGAGAGAGAGAGAGAGAGAGAGAGAGAGAGAGAGAGA
>BOPN01002276.1:44102-49102 GCA_017312705.2 Penaeus japonicus | reverse complement strand
AAATTACAATGGTTATTCTTATATGAATACATACATATTTACACTTGATGAGTAAAAAGGTGTTCTTTCAATTTTGTTTTAAAATTACAAAAGTTGTTAATGTTTTTAATATTATCTGGTAACAAGTTCCACATTTTCGGTCCACGAATTTGTACCTGTCTTGCCCCTGTTTCTGTATTTGATCTTTTTACATATAGGGAATTTACCTGGCGTGTTTGAATGCCAGCTGTGTTCCCTACAGTTTGCAGGGGGAATAACCATGGTGGATAGAATCCATGTATCAATTTGAAGGTAAAGAGACAGGTATCATAAATGCACTTAGGATGAACTTTTAACTATTTTAATTTTTGTATATATGGGGTAATATGATCGAATTTACTGACATTTCCCAGTGCAACTTTTGCAGCAAAATTTTGTAATTTTTGTACTTTTTGAATTTGTGTTTTGTTGGTTGAACCGTATACATTTGAACAGTAGTTTATTATGCTAAGAGCTAGTGTTTGCACGACCATGATCCTAGTATCCGTAGTGATTTGATTTTTATGTGATTTAGAAATATTAATGTACCCATTACTTTCCTGTGTATGTTATCAACGTGTGTTTCAAATGTCATGTATCTGTCCAAGTGTACTCCCAAATTTTTCACTGAAATGTTTGATTTGATAGGGTGGCCTTCAAATTCTATGGTTGTGTCGATAGACGTGCAATGTTCTGTCGACTACCTATGAATATGCATTGAGTTTTATGGGGATTTAATTTAAGACCATTACTTTCAAAGTATAGTTTAGCTTGTGTAAGAGTGTTTTTGAGTATTTCTTATTAATGTATTTAAGTTATTTACTGAGTCACTATGGAGAAACTGTGAATCATCGGCGTACTGCACTAGCAGGCAGTTATGAGCAATGGTTGATAAGTCATTTATGAAAACTGTAAATAGGATTGGGCCTAAGATGGATCCTTGTGGAACACCAAAACATATTGGTTGTTTCGATGATATGATTTCATTAATTTTTACAGATTGCGTTCTATTATTCAGATAACTAGTAAACCAGAAAGAATCAATTTTATGGGATCTTAGTTTGTGAAGAAGAATTTTGTGATTTACACTGTCAAAAGCTTTTGAAAGATCACATAATGTGAGTAAATTAACCTGATTATTGTCTATATTATCATAAATTTTATTAGTTATCTGCAATAACGCTGTTTCAGTGGATAACCTATTTCTAAAGCCATGTTGTGTTTTAGATAATAGGTTATTGGCCTCCAGGAAATTCGTTAGTTGATTTGCTACGATTTTCTCCAAAACTTTAGATAATACAGGGAGTATTGTAATAGGGCGGTAATTATTAACGTCGTCTATATCAACGCGTCAATACTGTTTTTAATCACTTCCGTAAGGATAGTTACCTGTTTGTCTACATCATCTGTTGAAAAGATATTTAAGAGCATCGTCTCTTTAGATCTGATGAGCTCGATGAATGATTGAAGATTATAATGCTTAAGGTCACGAAATGTTTTTGTTATCAGTGGTCGCTTTGGTTTCTTGATATTTAATATGAGTGTGAGAAGTTCATGGTCAGCAATATGCGACGGGATGACGTCGGTATGTTGGGTACTGTCTGACCTGTTAGTTATTATTACATCTAATAAGGATGAGGTGTTTTCTGTAATACGTGTAGGTTTATCTATAATTTGTTCTAGTTTGTTTTTCTTTATTATCTTAGCTAATTTAGCATTAGATTTAGTCAAATCATCATTTAAATCACCTAAGATAAAGAATGGTTTATTTTTCAATGACATTTCTCTAAAGATTTGTTCTAAGTATTCAAAAGATTCTAAAGTTGCATGAGGATGCCTATAGACTACGCCAATAATAATGGAAGGAAGCATGTTGTTTCAGGAGCCGGTAAATCTGTATCTCTAAGGGTAGTATTATTAACTGCTGTAGGAGATATCATGGTTGATTTCAGGTTATCCCGTACATACATACATACTCCTCCTCCACGCCCTGCATCGCATCTATAGATATTGAAATTTGGAACAGAGAGAGAGAGAAAGAGAGAGAGAGAGAGAGAGAGAGAGAGAGAGAGAGAGAGAAAGAGAGAGAAAGAGAGAGAGAGAGAGAGAGAGAGAGAGAGAGAGAGAGAGAGAGAGAGAGAGAGAGAGAGAGAGAGAGAAAGGAGACAAAGACCACGTGAACCATCAACATTTTAATAGTGAGCGTAAACGTAAACCCCAAGAAAAATTGCGTCATCAAAAGTGCTCATGAATCTTTACACACATTCTAGAAAAAAAAACCCACACACACAAAAAAAAAACAAAAACAAACAACTCACGTCTTTGTGAAGGGCTGTCGGCCATGAATCACAATAAAAAGGGAAAGATGTAAATAGTTATTTCCCGGCCATTCGCAGTGCCCGAACTTCTCTTTATGGTCATCATTTTGTGGTCGATGAGCAGTCTTATGAATTTTCAATCGCGAGAGGACGTCGAGGGCCGTTTCGGGCATGAAAAAAGAACGATTTATGGCCAAAGTTGGTGGGACTATGGCCGTAAATAGGTCATCAGGCGCTGCGACGAGGAACGTGGGTTATCCACCTGTATATCTCCTGTTCGAGGACGGGGAGCATTGTGCTCACCTGGGAGAGTACATACAGGTGAGTAGTACTATGTGTACAGGTACTGATAAACTGATATATGAATATAAGCTTATCTACACACACACACGCACACAGACATACACATACACACACATACACACACATACACACACACACACACGCACGCACACACAAACTTACAGGCACTGCACTACTGTAAACACACACAATCTTATACGCTCAATGACACTCAAACAACTCTACGGATAAAGACCACCCCGTTTCACTATCTAGAATACATGCCGAAGATCTTCCCTTCCACTCACAGGAAGGCCGGTGCGCTATCCCATTTACCAGATGCTGAACGAATTTCTTCAGTTGTTCGCACTTGTTCATTTTCGCTTGGTCAAATGTTTCAATTATGGGTCACTGGTGAATATCATATTACGGGAATACCTTGTGCAGGATATTCACATAAACCACCATACACATTATAAATACAAACATACACACACACATAAACACACTTGTTCAGACTAAGCGTGAAATAATAAAATCTTATTTGCCCATATTAGAGATACACAATACATATTTTTAGTTCCAATAATGTATATAAACCTACTACTCTCTCTATTCACACAAGACACCACTTACGCAAAGATGTAATTTATAACATACACTCTTGTTCCGCTCCGGTTATTTACCAAAAATCTCAACTACCCGTGATAAAAGATGTAATTGGCATTTTAGCAATAACCGTTTTCAAGCCGCGAAGCTGGCTAGTTACAGTTATGGCCGCGGCAGAATTCTGAATATTGGTTGAATGTAAATATCTCTATTTTCAACCGACAAAACGTATCTTAGATTTTCTAGTCCGGCCAACTTTGTGAATGTTTTGAATAAAAGGCGCATTGTGAAGTGAATGATCCTGTTTTGAAACAACCAGGTGAATCGCAAATTGTATACAGTTTTGTTTTACTTCTTCTTGAGATGTTCACAAATTTAGAAGTATAGGCGTTTTTATATACAAACAAAGAGGAAGACATATGTCAAAACTATCATTCTTAATTGTTTACATTTTCATGTTCCTTTCTGCGTATTCATACGCAGTTTATATAGACATGGAAACACACACACACACACAAACACACTTAGACATCCACACACACACAAACAAACAAACAATCACACACACACACAGGTGCAGTGTATGTGCGTATATTTCTCAAACGATTTCTGGCATATTTTCCTTTCTCCTCCTTCCTTCCATTTTCTCCTTGTAATTCCTTTCTTACTTATCTCTCTAGCGGCATCTCCTTCACCTGCAATTTCTTCCCACTAACCATCATCCTCCTCCCTCCTTTGTCCTCTCCTTTATCCTATTCCTCTCTCCAATTATCCCAATCTTCCTCCTCCTCTTCCTCCTTCTTCTTCTTACCCTCTACCTCCTTCCTTCCGTTCCTCAAGAAATATCCGAGAGATAGGGTTATCCTCAACAGAAAGAAAACCTCACCCTACGCACTGAAACTCGGAGGAGAAAAAAAAAAAGGTCGAGGTTTCCAGGAAATTATATCTATTTCCTGTCCGTCTCCTGTCCTTTTCCGGGAAAATGTATCGGTATTCAATACCTTGTGTGCGGCGACCTGTGTGCTTGATGTGGCTGGGAGGTCCTGTAGCAAAATTAGAAGGAGAGAGAGAGAGAGAACACCCTGTATAATGAGGGAGAGGCTGGGACAAGGGTGGCAGGGGAGGAGGAGGAGGAGGGGGAAGAGGTGGTGGAGGAGGTGGTGGTGGTGTAGGAGGTGGAGTGGTAGAGGTGGAGGAGGAGATGGTGGTGGTGTAGGAGGTGGAGGTGGTGGTGGTAGAAGTGGAGGTGGTATAGGAGGTGGAGGTGGAGGTGGAGGTGGAGGTGGAGATGGAGGTGATGCAGGAGATGGAGGTGGAGATGGAGGTGGAGGTAAAGATGGAGGTGGAGGTAAAGATGGAGGTGGAGGTGTAGATGGAGGTGATGCAGGAGGTGGAGGTGGAGGTGGAGATGGAGATAGAGGTGGAGGTGGAGGTGGAGGTGGAGGTGGAGGTGGAGGTGGAGGAGGAGGAGGTGGAGGAGGAGGAGGAGGAGGAGGAGGAAGAGGTGGTGGTAGTGAAGGTGGAGGACTATGACAAGGAGGAAGAGGAGGATGAAGAGGATGAGGAGGGAGAGGATGAGGATGAGAGATGAGGATGAGGACGAGGATGAGGAGGAGAAGGAGGGAGGAGAAGGAGGAAGAGGAGGAGAAGGAGGGGTGAGTGCGGGCTTTTAATTTCTCCATCCAACGTTTCTATCTCATTTATCTATTTCTTTGTTTACCTATCTATTGTTATCATAATGATCATTTTTATTCTTAGTATTATCATTATTAC
>BOPN01002276.1:36602-39102 GCA_017312705.2 Penaeus japonicus | reverse complement strand
AAAATAATGCAACGATTTGAAATATTGCTAATACCATACAGGCATCACAAATGATAAATAAATTGAAGGGGTTGACCAAGGTATATATATATATATATATATATATATTTATTATCACCAACCTGTCGCTTAAGTGTTTTCCTCTTTTCATGCTTTTAGTGCCCGATTTACTTCCTCTACCGTAATGTTTGGATCGTTCTCAGTTGTGTTTTGAGAGAGGTGGATAAGAGGGAGTGTGTATATATGTTTCCTTCAATCATTTCATCTTTGATATCTTTAACTATCATATATTATAATGTTCAAGAGAGGTAAAGAAGAGGGAATATGAGGAGTTGTATATAATTCTTAGAATTTTTTATGAAAACACAGACCTTATCCCATGAGTGACACGGGGGGTTATAATTGGTTTCATTTAATTGGCACCAATTTTCCGGGAGTAATGTTCCCTCGTATTGCAATATCATGATGGCAGTGGTGATGAAGATGGGAATGATCTGCTGGGGGATGATGTGATGAGGATGATCTAATCAGATCTTAGTGATGATGAATTTTCGTTAGAGGTGATATGTAATTATCTCTCAAAGATGACGGTGTACTACTGAAAAAAAAACATAGTAAATATTACTCATAGTGAATTAATCTAAAAGAGAGAGACAGAAAAAAAAATCTATATATATACATATATATATGTATATATCTATACATATATATATATATATATATATATATATATATATATATATATATATATATATATATATATATATATATATATATATATATATATATATATATGTATTTGTATATATATATATATATACATATATATATATATATATATATATATATATATATATATATATATATATATATATTTATATATGTATATATATATATACATATATATATATATATATATATATATATATATATATATATATATATATATACATATATATATATATATATATATATATATATATATATATATATATATATATATATGTATATATATATATATATATATATATATATATATATATATATATATATATATATATATATATATATATATATATATATATATATATACACTCACACACACATTTTGATGTAATTTTTGCTCTTGACTCTTAAATTTGCCATACGCAATTAGTCATCAAGTGATGAGTTAGTTGGCAGACAGAGAAGGGTGAATCTTCCATATCATATGTCCATTAACGGGGAAAGATTAATAGTTGTGGTCGCCCTGTCACCTCCTCGCCTCGTTTCGAGAATAGATTAAGTGTAAGTAAATGTATGTGTTTTAGAGTAGGTAAATAAATTCAATATGCAGTAAATAAGGATGGAGTAATCGTGAGTCTACCTTATAACACAGTGCAATAGACACGTGTACACACACACACACACACACACACACACACACACACACACACACACACACACACACACACACACACACACACACACACACACACACACACACATATATATATATATATATATATATATATATATATATATATATATATATATATATATATATATATATATATATATATATATATATAAATATATATACATACACACAAACACACACACACGCACGCATGTATCTCTATACCCAATAACATAATTTGTGTGCAAACATGTACATTATGTATTTGTGTAGTCATATATGAGTAAGTCTGTGCGCACACATAAACGAACGCTTCTTTTAATAGCGTCATTTTTCACTGGTCCCCCAAGCTTTCCAAAATATTCTTTCGCTCTCAAATTAAGAACTATCGCATTAGTGGATTAGGTAAGCGTATAACATTAAGTTATTTTTATTTGTTTATTTTTTTTCGGGTAGCTTTTTGATTTTATTATTTTGTTATTAGGTTTAGAGTAAAAATATAGTCTACTTTTTTCCCCCCCTCGCGTCCTTGATATTCAGACTAAGGCAAAAAAATAAAACAATAAAAAATAAGATAATAAAAAAATAAAAAAAATATAAAGAGAGAAAGGCAGAGAGGAAGAAGAAGAAGAAGAAAAAAAAACTGTTTTTGTGGTAGTGTACAAGAGGCATAATTCACAGACCTCCTTACAGTGACAACTTCACGAGCACAAAAAACTTCCTTTTGAACAATCAAATGGTCTGTTTAACTGCTTTAAATCTCGCGTGATGCATGGACCTTTTTTTTTACCTTGAATATATAAGCAGTATACAGATTATTGTCTAAGAGATACGATATTTAGAGCGTTTCAATATAGCGTATGATGAAAGTCTCACAATGTCAGTATTACATCACTGGAGGATCGTTAACTGTGCTTGCAAAAGATGTGTTGCAAAATTGCTTGATATATCGTCAAGCGACGTAAGAGGTACGATTCCAGAATCATTGCAAAATCAGTTCCGAATCATAAACACAACCGTTATAATCCGAGTCGCTTCCTCTGGCATGTCTATTATCACCACGAATATAAAGTTTGTCTGTTACACCTTTAGTTTTTATCT
>BOPN01002276.1:26602-29102 GCA_017312705.2 Penaeus japonicus | reverse complement strand
GCGTTTAGTGGTTGCAAGAATAGTTGTCGAGAGGGTAGGAAGGCGCGACTTGAATTGAAATATATTACTTTGATTATAGGTCGCTTATATCTGCGGGGAATTCTGTCAGTATATTCAGTATATTCTACTTCACTTGTGTCTACTGTGTTATCTCGCTGGCAAGCATATCAGCTCACTCTCTCCTATACAAATGCAAATCTTCAGAGGGAAAAGGAACAGGAAGGATACAGACAAACAAACACTGACCCATACGAATGTGGGACATTTACATATACTCATAAAAGCATGCACGGAAACACACAAGTACACACACACACACACACACGCACACACTCAAACACACACACTCACTCAAACACACACACTCACACAAACACACACACTCAAACACACACACACACACACACACACTCAAACACACGCATTCTCGCACACACACACACACACAATCACACACAAGGCCACACATCACACAAAAAGATCAAGGCATGACCTCCGCCCCCCCCCTCCCCCCCGTTGGCGTCAGTGCGGTGTGGCGTATCAACCAGACGTCTCTCGGCCAGAACAAAGTATGCCAGGTCGGGTCGATCCCTCGGTCTCTTTATCAGCGAGAGGGAGCACAAAACCCCTTTCCCGCTGCCCCTCCTCCATCCTCTGCCTCTCTTCCCCTTCCCATGCCTCTCCGCCTCTCTCCCCATGCCTCCTCCTCTCCTCCTGACTTCCTTCCCTCCCTCCCCTCCCTCGCCACACTTCTCTTCATCCTCTCCCTTTCCTCCAACCTCCCCTCCCACTCCTCCATCCCCTTCCCTTCCCTCCTCCCCCATCCCATTCACTTTCCTCCCCCTCCTCTATTTCCCCTCCCTTCCTCCCTTCCCTCCCACTCCCCCATACCCCCTCCCTTCCCTCCCACTCCCCCATCCCCCCTCCCTTCCCTCCCCCCCCCCGCCCACCGTACCCTGACTGTCGATACACCGATAGCGGCCGCAATAACGTGGCTGCTCCGGGGAATTAAGAAAAAGGGTTTGGGGTCACACGCCCCATTATCACTGAGACCGAAGACAAGGCTGCGTCTTCAGGGAGCTACGTGTAGGGGGTCAGGGGCGTCCTAGGCATGTCTTTGAGATGAGTCGCGGTCTAACACAATAGGGATGCTGCAGGAGAGGAGAGCTCGATATTAGCATACACTGCGACGTAAATGTATATGACTTGGCATCTTTGGGGAAAGGCTGTTGGGAAAGACGTGTCTCGTCCGAAGACAGAGCGTATCTAAACAGTCCGGAGAGTCGTAAGCCATTATAAAACAACTTTCCGTATCTCATCTTGTCAAAGGAAGAGCTGACGATGCGAAACTCATCTCGGACTGATTTAAAACAAACATGTAACAAACATGTCATTACGGAGGCTCATTGGCTTGAGTCTGAAGTAGAATTCTCACACGCATTTGAAGAGCTACCTTCGTGTGCTTGTTTCGGATGATAAATATACTATTTAGAGATACAACTTTACGTACACTATATCTATTGGATGTAAATATACTTAAATCATCATATGATTATCTTTTATCTTACACCTCTAATTGATATTTCTAATTATCTATCTACGCGTCCATTCACACTTATCTATTTATATATTCCATAAAACTTAAATAATTAGCGAAGAGACCGAAAAGGGCCTGAGGGTTATCCTTTGAAGCTTAACTTTATCACAAGTGAAATTAAGGAAGTTCTCTCCGGGCAATATCCTCCTTCAGGCATCAGGAGCAAAGATCACCGAAACACGTTTTAAAACAGCAACAGAACTTTTGTCTTCATTGAATCTCTGTTGCTGTTCTGTTGGTGGCTAGTAACGGAACTTATGTTTTTAAAGATTTTGGCATTGAATGTATATATATATATATGTATATATATATAAATTGTCATGGACTCATGACCCTCAATATGAGGTTGACCCAAACCGCGAAGGTGAAAGAGCAAGAGGAACCACAAAGAGGCAAGACAAAAGAGGCCTTTGCAACAAGGCATCTTCACCGAGCGTCAAAATACCCCCTGCATTCATCTTTCCTTATTGCTAGCCCTGTGACCTAATTGCATCGCCGGAGTTCAAAGTCAACTCCCGCCCGAGCGCCGACGGGGTGGGTGGGCCGAGCCAGCGGAACAACATGTAAGCCAACCCACGTATATATATTGCAATTGCAGACATTCTACATGTTGCAAACTTTAACCGTAAGTCTTATCCGGGGGAAATGCGACCCTTATATATATTTGTGTTTTGAGGCAGGACGAGGTTGCGAGAGAGGTTGCAGGAGAGGTTGCAGGAGAGGTTGCAGGAGAGGTTTCAACGCCTCCTTACAGACCTCTCTTCAGCCAGGACATCGTAATCTCCGGCCGGGTTTGTCTTTTGTTTTGTGACTGGCGTGTGTAAAAAAAAAAAAAAAAAAAAAAAAAAGCCAATACCACTGTCAATAGTTTTACAAGGAAAATCCTCAACTGAAGTGACAGAC
>BOPN01002276.1:9102-11602 GCA_017312705.2 Penaeus japonicus | reverse complement strand
GGAAAGAAATCCATCGTATAAGAAAGGGTTTTAACGTGAACAGCTTCCCAAGACCCGAGAGAGAGAGAGAGAGAGAGAGAGAGAGAGAGAGAGAGAGAGAGAGAGAGAGAGAGAGAGAGAGAGAGAGAAAGAGAGAGAGAGAGGGATGCCCAGGCGACAGCATCCAGCCGTGATCATCTCTCCTCTCCTACGCCCAATCAGTGGAGAGTTTATATGGAGGAGAATATAGAGTATGTTGCACATATTTGATACGGGTTCAACGAAGGAGAATGAATGGAATAATGCCATGCATGGTTGATGTTGGTAATATCAAGCATTATCGTTTGGAATGGTATTTTTTAACACACACACACACATATATTTGATCAAGTATGTGTGTGTATGTGTATATGTATGTATATATATATATGTATATACATATATATATATATATATATATATATATATATATATATATATATATACATACATATACACACATACTAACATATAAGCACACACGCAGAGAGAGAGAGAGAGAGGGAGGGAGAGAGAGAGAGAGAGGGAGAGAGAGAGAGAGAGAGAGAGAGAGAGAGAGAGAGAGATATATATATATATATATATATATATATATATATATATATATAGATAAATATATATATATATATATATATATATATATATATATATATATATATATATATATATATATATATATATATATATATAAAGAGAGAGAGAGAGAGAGAGAGAGAGAGAGAGAGAGAGAGAGAGAGAGAGAGAGAGAGAGAGAGAGAGAGAGAGAGAGAGAGAGAGAAAGAGAGAGAGAGAGAGAGAGAGAGAGAGAGAGAGAGAGAGAGAGAGAGAGAGAGAGAGAGAGAGAGAGAGAATCAGAGAGACAGATAAATAGAGAGAAAGTACTGTTGCATATGATGACCACCACCAAAGATTTCACTAACAAGCCTAGCAATTCTCCCGGCTGTCTGTACATGTTGAAGACGCTACACTAGAAAACCAGAACTTGTAACAGCGCTGTGAAACGCCCTGTTCTCCCGTTTCTGTAATTTTCCACCAAGAATTTTGAGACGTTCAACAAACAACAGGAGGCATAAGTAGCCATGACTTCGTTGTTGACTCAGTGGCTCAGTCATCGACACAGCCGGTGTTGGAACTCGGTCTTCACTCGCTCGCTGCTCGCACTCTCTCTTTCTCTCTGTCATCTCTCGCTCTCGAACTCTCTCTCTAACGCTCGCTCAGTCTCTATCTCGAACTCTCTGTGACTCTCTTTCTCTCTGTGTGGGATTCTCTCACTCTTTCTCTCTCTCTCTCTCTCTCTCTCCCTCCTTAACGCTCTCTCTTTCTCTCCCCCTCCCCCCCGTATCTCTCTGTCTCTCTCTCCTTAACGTTCTCTCTCTCTCTTTCTCACCCCCCACTCTCTCTCGCTCTCTCTCTTGCTTCTTTCGTTCTTTTATTTCTTCGTTCTTCCTTTGTCATCTCTGTCTGTCTATCTGTCTTTCTTTCTTTCTTTCTTTATCAGTATCTGTTCATAGAAAAATAATGATTATAATAACATCAATAGTAGTAATAACAGTAATAATAATAATGTGAATGATAATGATGATATGGATAGTGATGAAAGTAATAACGATAACAACAAAAACAACAACAACAACAAAAAATCAAGAAATCAAGAACAAGGAACTTTAACAAAGACAGTAATGACAATGATAAAAATAACAATAACAAAAGTCATTTAATCAGCAGAAAGTAATCAATCAACAACATCCATTCAACGAAAACAAATTCCATCTGTCAAGTCGATCAGTCTCTACGTCAACCAATCAACACACCAGTCAATCCCATTCAGTTAACGAGGGAAAAAAAAAAAAAAATCAATCAGTGAAGACAGAATTTTTTTCAGAGTTCGAGGTGACTCCTTCAAGGAATCATAGACCAATTACATTAATATCTGAAACCAAGTCCAGTCGGGCATCGGATGTCAGTCGAGGATGACGTCACTGATAAGAGCTTATTCAGTCGGGCATCGGGTGTCAGTCGAGGATGACGTCATTGATACGAGCTTATTAAGTCGGGCATCGGGTGTCAGTCGAGGATGACGTCACTGATAAGAGCTTATTCAGTGACTAATGAGATACTCTAATTATTATTTTATATGTGGAGTCTTGAGAATATTTTTGTCTTTTATCTTAATTTATCTTGGTTTCTCTTCTGGTGGAAATGGAAGAAAGAGATGAGAAAAGGAGAAGGAGAAGAAATGGCTTCAAGGAGAGGACTATAGCGGAAGAGGAAGAAGAAGAAGATGAACCAGAAATAGGAAAAACTAAAGGTAATACGATAAGAAAGAGAAGGGAAATGATGATGAAGAAACAGACAGTAGAGTGGCAAGGTGTGCAAGAGCAAGTCGTCAAATGTGCAATAATTTTTTGTACATGTACACTTTAGTTATGCACTTCAAGTGTGAAGACAGTTCTGGATTGGCGTAGCATTTTTTAAAATATTA
>BOPN01002275.1:215000-221219 GCA_017312705.2 Penaeus japonicus | reverse complement strand
TGTGTGTGTGTGTGTGTATATGCAAAGACAAATCTATAAACATTATTCATGTATGAATATCTCATGCCTCATGGATATCATCATAACACACACTGATTACGTATAAACCGATTTCTAATGCTTTTATGAGCCAGCGGGGGCAGTAGTGACGTCTTGAACATGTCGAGTGGAGTCCATTCATGGCGGGACCATTAGCAGAGGTTCGTAGTGTTTTTTCCAAAGTATAAGAATGAGGATAAAATTTACTTACCTACCCTGATTGTCTAATGATTCATGAAGGACAGAGACTGGACTAAGCTAAGTGAAGAACTGTTCTTTAGGGGACCTGTTTGTCCGTATGACCTCTGTCCATTCATCCCATTACTAGCTCTAATTGGCATCACAATCAGAAAACAGAAAACAATTGTTGCAAATGAGTTTCTCGCTGTGTCCACTGTCACCTTAAGAGATCCCCTCTTATGTGATATTCTCATATGAACATGAAACCTGTATTGCAACTTGGTGGGTTCCATGTCAAATCACGACCAACTTACCAAAGAGCTCCTGATACTTTCTGTCGACTCCTTAAATAAAACAAATAAAAAAATCTCAGCCTTATCCCTCGACCCTGTCACCATGTCACCCTTCAGGAAATTAAGGGCGATCACATATAACTTACCTTGAAAGTGAAAAGACTTAATTAAAGGCAAGACATACGCACAGAGTTATATGGTATTGTTTGTAAAGCTCGGGACATAACTGGAAAGACACCACTTAAGTGTGCCTCTGACTGACGTTGCCATTTCTAACATTAAGGAGGGAGTTTCAGGGGACATGCTGTTTGTGTAATGACAGCTTTCCGCTTAGGAAAGCTTGGCGGATATTAAGCTGTTAACTCTGGGAAAATGGACTTTTTTTTATTATAGATTTTTTTTTTTTTTTTTTTTTTTTTTTGTAAAATTGAGATGGCTATTCTCCTATGCTGGTTTAAAAAAAAAAAAATCGAAAATGTCTGAAAGTACTTTTTAGTACATTTTGAGAAAAAAAATCGCTGTAACTTTTTGCAACGAGTTGCAACGAGTTTACCACTTGGTCAGTGTGCTTCCCTATTATCAATAAAGTTTCTCTGAAAGTTTGAGCCCAGTCTATCCCAGTTCCAGGAAGTTATGAGTTAAAAATTATTATTGACTGAAAAAGGCTAAAATAAAACGCTGACTCATCGAAAAAGGCGCGAGGGTCAAACCTCAGCCTTTATCAATTGTCACCTTAAAATCGATAAGGGTCGTAACGGGCGAATTATTGACAGTCATGTCGACCTGTTTTTTGTTTGTTCGTTTTGTGGCAAAAATTGTCTTGAAGACAAGGTGGTGGTCATAAATGGAGGTTTAAATGATGCCTTAAAACCAAATGTGTACCTTAATTACGTTAAAGTTTAGTATTCATATTTTCAAAAATGCTCAAGTTCGTCAGATGATTTTTATTTTCAATTCCTTTAATCACAAAGTGACAGTGATCCAATGAGTTTGCCGGCAAAAAAAAAAAGAAAAAAAAAATGTTGGCCAGAGAAACCGAAAAAAAACAAGATTCAACGATAATAATCGTATAATGGATCTATCCCAGCCACCAATGACGTTTCTCAATTTCGCTGACGAACAACTGATGCCCGATGCTATTCATTAAAAGCAACCTGAAAAATCATATCGATTTGAAATTTTCAGGAAAGTTCTTTCTTGACCAATTTTCACTTTTTTCCCAAAATTTTCAGACTTCTAGAACACTCTAGAGCCAGGTCATGTGACCAGGAAACTATTTTTTTTTCGGAACCAGCATAGTCGAAAACCCCAAAATAGTTCTTCCTACCACAGTATTACTCTCAGGTATGACCCGCTTATTTGCTCCTAACTCTAGAATATGACGTAATCGGTCAAAAAGAACATTTTCAGTTTTGCTGTCATCAAAACTTGATTTTCGCCCTTGTACACTGCCGTAACCCCAGTACTAAAATTTGGCCAATTACTCTAGAAATCTAGATTTTTGGGTCAAACCAAGTAGCTAACTGAAATCAGGGGCCCAAAAACTACCTGCGTGCCAAAAATGAGCGAAATCTAAAAACCTTTATTTTTCGCCTTCTCAGAGTTAACATCCTAGTGGATATGCAAGGATGGTTGCCGAATGATCAGACCGAGTTGAGGCACTTCTGAAGAATATCTTATTCTCTTTCATCTCCTTACTGACATAGAAATGTAGTTCAGAGTCTGGAACATTTTTTATGCTTTAAGAGTATATATCTATGAAATGTTAATTTACCAAATTTATATTATTGTATGAAATCATGATAAAAAAAAATCATTGGTTATTTATGGTTGTGGCTATCAACAACTATCAGGGAAATGTGTACCTATGAACCCCACTTCTCTGGCCTGCAGCGGTAGTACATGTTTGGGATCAGATAAGGATACTCTGTACAGTTGTTCTTTAAAAATAGATGTCCTCTATCTAGAAAGTTGTCGAAATATTCTTATCTGCTTCGAAAGTAGCAGTTTATTCAACTGCTTACGAATACCTGGATCCAGAACAGAGATAGAACCAGGATCGGTGCGAACAAAGAAAAAGTCTCGCCTCTTCTTGCTGAAATGACTACCTCCACAGAGTCGTTATGACTGACTGTTCCTGCATCAGCCGCAAAAAATGAGCTTTCGCCACTATCTGCAAAGATGTGTAGCCAAGTTCCATAAGATGCATGGTGAATGGCTCATCAGTAAAGCAGAGGAGATTCCTGGGCTACACAGACAGGAGAACCTTCATCCACTTCCACGATACCTTACAAGCTGAGATCCTGGGCAAATGGGGCTGAACACAGGCTTGAATAGCCCATCCTCCATCAACAATAAGGCCACTCAACACCTCTCACACGTTCCAGCCAACCATGAACACCGCTGAGCCTTAAAGAGACTCAGGACCATCGGTCACTTGATTAGCGGGAAAATGCCCTGTTCTGATACCATACCCCTTGAAGGGAGATATGCCCCCACCCAGAAATTGGTGGACAGCTTTTGGACCATATGGGAGCTGGTATTATACCCAAGGACATTAGGGATGCTACTCCTTTAAGATGAAATGGCAGATGCCAAGTATTTTGTCAGACAATCCACGCTCCGTTTCAAAGACAGTCTTAAGAAAACCCTGGAGAGACTTGAAATATCTGCCGAATCTTGAGGATACCTGGCAGCACACACCCACTTTGACCAAGCCTGATTAACATATTAACATAGATTGCTGAGCAGCATCTGTATTGCTCAAAGTATATTTAATCATTGTTGAGTGAAATAACAGTAAAGTAAATTAGATTATACGTTAAAGTAGGAATTAGAAACGGCCTTTATACGCTAGCGTGATCCTATATAATAGTTACATCATTATTCCTGTAGCTCCCGACTGATCACGTGGAATTCACTTATGTTTAGGAAATATAAAAAGGATAATTAAGTACGAAATTCAGTTCAGATAACACATAGATAGAAAGAGAGAGAGAGAGGGGGAGAGATAGAGAGAGGAGAGATATGGAGAGAGAGAGAGAAAGAGAGAGCGATGAGAGGGATGAGAGAGGAAAAGAGAGAGATAGAGGGAGAGGGAGAGAGAGAGAGATTAAGAGAGAGATCAGAGAGAGAGAGAGAAAGGGAGAGATGAGAGAGAGAGAGAGAAAAAAAAAGGGAAAGACAGAGAGAGAGGGGGGGGGGGAGAGAGAGAGAGAAAGAGGGGAAAGGAAAGAGAGAGAGAAAGAGGGAAAGGGAAAGAGAGAGAGAAAGAGGGAAAGAGAGAGCGACGCAACCACGCAACGAGGTAGTTGAGCACACTCCATACCCACAGTTCATCGCCTCGTGACCCTCGCCCAGCGTGGTTCAGCAGCGGCTCCAGTTGTGCTTCCCCGGCGGCCGACACTCGACCGGACACAAGGTCTTCTGGATGAGGCCCATCGCGTGAGTCCTGAAGGGGCTCCAGCCGCAGTATCTGGTGCCCTTTCGCTTCGTGGGGAAGGGAACCGAGTTGTTGTGGATGTTGCACGTGTAACTGTCATGGTTCATGACATCATCCTGTGGGTCAAGTAAGAGTACTGAAGTATTCTTATATACAGAGATAGATAGAGGGAGAGAGAGACAGAGCTAGATCTAGAGAGAAAGACACATATATATGTATATATGTAATCATATATATATATATTTATACATATATACATATACATTTATATATAAACATATATATTTATATATAAACCTCCCAGTCAGGGAGGTAAAATTTGTTTTTCTATATTAAATGCATTATTGCATTCAACCATCTTTCTCACACAGATATAACCTCGGTAACCTGATTTGTGACTTGAATTTCTAATTCATTGCTGCCGAGTGCCTACGGGAATTGTCTGAAAAATCTCGCTATCACTGCTCTGCTATGAGCACATAGGTGATCTCCATGGTGGTTGTAAGGCGTCTGGTTAGACAATTCTTTTGATGGGCCGTGTGGTCTATTGGATTAAGGGACGGGCTTGTCAATCTGACGGCGCGGGTTCGTGTCCCGGTCAGGGAGGTAAAATTTGTGTATGTGTATATATATATATATATATATATATATATATATATATATATATATATATATATATATATATTTTGTGTGTGTGTGCATACATATATATAATATATATAAATATATATATGTATATATATATATATATATGTAATATATGTATATGTATATATATGTATATATATATGTAAATATATATGTATATATATATGTAAATATATATGTATATATATGTAAATATATATATATACACACGCAAGTATCTATCTATATATCAACATATAGGCACACATAAATATATATACATATGTGTGTGTGTGTGTGTTTGTGTGTATATATATATATATACTTATATATAAGTCATGGGTGACTGTTGGAGATCAGGCTGGCTTCAGACGCATGATAGCCAACGTCAGGTTCTTACTCGGCCCTTGAAGAAGATCTATATATATATATATGTATATGTATATACATGTATATAGATAGATAGATATGTGTGTGTGAATTAATATATATACATTGTATATGTATGTATATGATTTATATTTACACACACATATATATATATACATATACATATATATATATATATATATATATATATATATATATATATATATGTATGTATGTATATATATAATCTATACCTCTACATATACTGTATATTCACACACACACACTCACACACATGTACACACACACACACACACACACACACACACACACACACACACACACACACACACACACACACACACACACACACACACATATATATATATATATATATATATATATATATATATTTGTATATATATTTGTATATAGCTGAGTGTGTGTGTGTGTGTGTGTTGATAAAAAACAATAGAATGTTAATGGAGTTACACAAATCTACTACCATTTTTCTCATTCCAACGAATGTTTTTTTTCAAAAATCACCGTATACTGCTTGTTACTGAATCCTCCGGTTAATACCTTGATGATGGGCCAGACGAGCTTGGCGAGAAGCTGCTGGTCAAATAGTTTTTGGAAGTTGTACTTTCTGTTGAACATCTCGTCGCGAACGGATCTCATCACCTTCGGGTATCTGTTGATGGCGCCCCAAAGACCTGGATGTGAACGAAGCACTTCCGTCAACATGGCGGGAACTACTTCGATTCTAGTTTGCGAACTACTATTCCTATTTCTTTCATCTAGAGATATATGTAATAATATCTATGTATATGTAATATGTAATAATAAAATAGAGATATATGTAATAATATCTGTTAATGGCGCCCCAAAGACCTGGATGTGAACGAAGCACTTCCGTCAACATGGCGGGAACTACTCCGATTCTAGTTTGCGAACTACTAATCCTATTTCTTTCATCAATGAGTTAGAAGTCTATCCATCAATTATATATATGTGTGTGTGTGTGTGTACAATATTTCCTGTAATTACAATGAAATTAATTAATGAAATGAAATTTGAACCTCATCATCTTACCCGCCATTATGATGTACTGGTGACTTGGGTGGTCGTGAATAAGATGGTAGGTACGACCTGACTGTAACCACGATGCTACAGCTGTTACTTCTCTTTTCAAGATCCGGCTTCACGTGCAGGGCAATGGTATGGAAATTAGACAGTCAGTCATGAAGAATTTGAATACCTGAACAC
>BOPN01002275.1:165000-197500 GCA_017312705.2 Penaeus japonicus | reverse complement strand
ATAGCATTTACAGTTGTAACAAATTTCAACAAAAATAATAGTTCTGCATAAATAAAAAGTCTTACATTTATTTATTTAAAAACTACACCTCAGTGCTTGGCATCTGCCGTGACCAGCTCGAACCACTGGCGCAGCGCAGTAGCCAAGGCCTGTGGCAGAGTCTCCAGGTCCCTCACCACCAAAAAGAAGGGGAAGGGGAAGGACTCCACCAGCGGACGCATTTCACCTTTGTCATATACCAGGATATCATAGAAAGAATACTGGCTATCCTTTGCATCGAGGACTATGAACACTATGAAAATCCTCTCGGTTCTTGCTTTCCTAACAGCCGCTTTGACCTGCTCTGCCCTGGTGTGAGTCTGACCATCGCTTAGGATTATAAGGAGCTGGGCTATGTCTGGGTTTCCATGAGAACTGTACCTCTTCACTCCCTTGAAAATGGCCACGGTGTCCTCTAACAGTCGGCCAAAGTTTGTCATTTTCTGGTCAAATTTTAGGTTGGCTAAGACACGGCTTCCAGACTCGTCACTGAAGGTATCACCTAATGGATGCAAGATGTTTGTTGAAGCTCCAAAGCTGAGGACACCTACTTCACCAGACTCCAGTAGTGTGAGCGCTCGAGTTACCAAGGCCACACTCTCGGTTGCTAAAGTACTTGTTCTTGTTTCAGCCATGGACTCTGAATCGTCCACTGCTAACAGGATCTGGTATGTTCGTTTACTGGGCTGTGTTCTTCTAAGCCAGATCTTGTCTTTCCTAAACTGAGATGCGATGTAAGGTATCACTTTACGCATGTTCAATCTCTTTCCTGTTCTGTAGTCTCCGCGTAATCTAGAAGCCTGTGTTGGTTCTAAAATGAGACGCAACTGTTCACACAACTGTAATGCCATGTTTGCCACACGGGCTTCATGCTTTGTCCAAGCTGCATCACTGTCCTCAGTCTGTCCAGCAGTAGCAGTCTCTATGTTCTGCCGAGTCTCTTCTACGTCTTCATTAAACGCATAAGCATCTTCTCCTCCTTCATCTTCATTTTCTGTAAAATATGAAAAAGCAGTATTAGAAATATTAGAAACTCACATATACCTCCAATGACCACTTGAATACTACTACCAAAACAGTGATTCTCACCATCTGTTAAAAGGGTGTGGATGAAGCTCTCCGGAGGGCGCTCCACACTGGCTGCAAGGATTATTTCTCCCTCCGTTTCCACCTTAGCATCTTCACCCTGAGGGTCTGGCTGTGCCTGGCCTTTTTCCTTGCCTTCATTTCTTTCTGGGTCTTGTCCCAGTGCATCCCTTTCTTCCTCAGCTTCACCTAATTCCTCATCAACCTACAGAAACATTATATTTTGAGTCTTATCTTGCTTTAAGTGCATTCAACAACTATTTTACCATAATCTTTTAAATGCTATAATATCACATAACTATATACCATGGCAATTATATAAAATTATATGATACAGTATTACTACCATATGCTTCTCACATACTTTCTTAAAGCTGATAAAGTATAAAAAGGCTTCCTACCTCCATGGGGACATCCATCATTTCTTCCTCGTTCTCCCCTTTGTTTTCTTCCTCCTCTGTATTCGCTGGTGCAGGGGCTTCCTTGGCCTGCTCCTGTGTCCCAGCATCCACAACCTGCTTATCAAAGTGGCTCTGGGCCTTGTTGATGTGTTCATACTCTTGGCTGGTTTTCTCTTCTTCCTGTAAGAAAATATTCAGATGTCAGGAGAAATAATTTCCAACACACACTAACACCCACACCAACATAAAAAGGAGGAAGGAAAATAAATAATAATAATAATAAAATATTAATCCAGTATACGTTGTGCAACAGTGCAAGTGTAAAATCAACTTTAAACACAGAAACACATCAATATGACCATCTTGTACAAAACTTTCAGCTCTGCAATACAATGCATACTAAGCATGTCCCACATAACCTTACCAGAACCATGTCCCATAATGGTTGGTGCTGTAAGAGCGACTGCCAGCCTTACCTTCTCCTGTTCCTGTTGCTTTTGCGGCTGCTGCTGTCTCGGCTTCTTGGTCATGAGGCCTTGCCGCGATTTCTCTTCTTGGTCCCCTGTTGAAATGGTAAATCATCCAGTAATACAATATGTTAAATCTACTGGAAATCTATGCACAGTATCAATCCCCTTTGCTTTATGAAAGAATTACAGGACTTCATGGTATCCCTGAGATATAAAGATTTTAACCCTTTTTCACACAAAAATCTTTTGACTGACAACTGACACCTATTGTTCTTTCCATTTTCAAATGCCTTTATTCTTCTTCACTGATACTCAAAGCATACTCTTAATTTGAATTCATGTCTTTTCAATCTTCACCTATTAAATCCAAAGAAGAGGAGGGTGAAGAGGAAGAAAAAAGGGAGGAGGAGGAGGAGGAGGAGGAGGAGGAGGAGAGAGAGAGAGAGAGAGAGAGAGAGAGAGAGAGAGAGAGAGAGAGAGAGAGAGAGAGAGAGAGAGAGAGAGAGAGAGAGAGAGAGAGAGAGAGAGAGAGAGAGAGAGAGAGAGAGAGAGAGAGAGAGAGAGAGAGAGAGAAGAAGGAGGGGGAGGATGTATTGCCAACCTAGTGTCCGATCGTCATCTGTTTCTCCTGGTCGACGAGGCTTGTTCATGTCGGTATTATCGTTGGCTGCATCCTCCGTGACCAAAGCAGAGTTGTCTCCCTCGTGGGCTTCCTCGCGTGTGCGGCTCTCTGACTGGCCGACACCCTCCTGGTCTTCTGTTTGCTCCCCCATTTGGCCGTGCTCCTCCTGCTGGTCCTCTTCGTCCAGCTCAGGCTGAGCTCCTGCATCTTCCTTTGGCTTTTGCTGGTGGGAACAGTGCAAGATCATTGTTAGGGTCAGCTGGGATAGAAGACCTAGTAATACTTAATCCTTGATAAGAATTACCAGTGCTTTATCTTACTAGTTCCCTCTAAACTGATATAATCCGGTGCAAAAAGTTACTGAAGAAGTGCCAAACTCAAAATTCCTTGCTAGTGTTAACCTACATCTTCTCATTGAAACATTATTTTTTGTTGATATTTTCCTAAATTCAGCATTTTCCTACTGTGAACCTCTCATTACTAAAGGAATTCATCAATTCTTTAAGAAGTATTTCACAGGAGTTATTTCTCTGAACTGCAAATAAATTCCTTTAGCTCAGATTGGATCTGGTTCAACTACACTGCCAAAAAGAAAGTCAAGCCATTGAAGCCAGTGTAACATACCTTTGTTTTGTCCTTGCTTGCTTGTGTTGTGTCCATCTCTGCTGCCTCTGCATTTGTTTTGCTGTCTTCATCCTTCGAAGCCTCAGCATTTTCTTCATCATTCGTCTTCTCTTCATCCTCTTTCATTTCCATTTCTTCTTCTGTTCCTTGTGGCTTTTCACCCTTGCTTTTCTGGTTGTTTTTGTCATCATCGTTTTGCTTGTCTTCCTTTGTTTCTTCTTCATTTGCATCATCCTTTGTCTGATCCTCTTCTCCATCATCTTGTTCTCCCTCTTCATCTTTCTTCTTTTGTTCTAACGCTTCCTCTGGAAAGACACCCATCTCCTCTATGTCAAATGGATTTTCTTCCTCCATATTATCTTCACCTTCAGCTTCAGCTTCACCCTCACCATCACCTTCAGCTTCACTATCACTCCCTTCACCTTTATTCTCATCCATGTTCATGTTATCTGGTAATTCCAAGGGTGGTTCCTCGTCCTCATTTTCCATGCCTTCCTCTCCCCCAAATTCGTCATTAAAATTATCATCATACTCCTCCTCCTCTTCACCCTTATCCTTATTCTCTGTCAATTTATCCTCCATTTCCTTGAGTTTCTCTTTCTTTTTCTGATCCTGATCTCTTCCCTTGTTGCTCTTCCTCTCATCTTTGGCAACCATTTTTGACTCTTCACCCATGTCTTCACCCGTTCCATCATCTTCCTCGTTCTTCTTTGCTTCATCCTCATCTTCACTCTCTCCATTATCATCCCACACTTTTTCATCAAGCTTTTCAGCACCCTTTTCTGTCTCTCCCATTTGCTCCTCCATATCATTGTCATCTTCATCTTCATCTTCACTCTCTTTATCATCTTCTCCCTTTTCTACATCTTGCATCTTGCCTTCAAAGTCTTCACTCATTTCCACTCCCTCATCTTCCTTCAAGTCTTTATCCCCGTCTTTCTCGCTCTCTCCCTCCTGAAGAGCAGATTCCAGCTGATCTTCAGACTCTAGTCGATTGGACATATCCTTCTGACCCTCACCATCTCCAAGGCCTGTTCCTTCGGCATCTTCAAACTTTGTGGCTCCCTCTTCTCCTGCTTCATCCTGAAGCTCCTGGGGCCGACAAAAGCCTTTCATGGCTAGTTGGTAGAAGACTGCCATGAGAACAGATGCAAATTTGCTAATGCTTCTGTTGCTATGAGCCATATATGTAAGCAGTGACTGACACAATGCTTGATATTGTTTTATCAAAGGTAGTGATGATTTCAGTAGAGGTAACAGTTCTGGATGATATTGACATTTCTTTAGTATATCTTCTAGGATTTTCACCACCTTCCCTAGTCTCAAGGCTTTTCTGTCGTTTTCCATACTTTCTACCAATCCTTCTGTCAAGTCTTTTTTATCTGTTTCTTCATCTTCTTGATCTTCCTGTTGGTTCTTATGCATCTTGTACATATGCTCAACTCCTAACAATACTTGTGTCAGACAATATTCAACATGTTTAGTAGTGTTATCACTAATGGCCTGCACTTGTGATTTCATATCCATCAAAGAAGTGAGATCAGCCTCCACAGATTTCCAACTTCTCAGCCAAATCTTCAGATGGTCAGTGACCGGTAAATGAATGCCATCACTTGAAGACAGCAATACTGTAATGGTCTGAATCTTATCAGCCACAATGATAAATTCATTCATGGTTTCTTTAAAAACTTTGGTATGTTCTGATGTGAGCATTCGCTCCTCTTCAAAGTGTTCCATTTGTTTGGCTAACTTCCTGACAAAACATGTGGCTGACTTTTCAATATCTCCAAGAATGATTTTTGCTTCATCTACGTCCTTTTCATCAGGTATTACAGAGGCTTCTTTCAATAACAAGAGAGGAGGTGTAGATGGCACAGTGTCTAGCAAGGCAAATACCTCCATAGTTGTAAGAGCAAGGGAGGTGGCTAATCCATGGAGTGTTTGCCAGCCAGTCTTAAGAGACACAGATGGTTGACATTCAGGAGTTACTGTTTCTACATCTTGCAATACATGATTCAGTTTACGAATGTTATCACTAATACCCACCAATGTCTTTCGCTGGTCTCTTGCTAAAATGAAGAGGTAACATGACACACCTCGCAACCTTTTGATGAGCTCAGGACCTAGATCTCCATGAGGCTGTTGGAGGGCTGTTAGAAGCCGGGTTTGCCGTCCAACACATCTGTTCAGGTACTTCTGACAGCCTGGCCAAGCCTCTGTAGCAGATTTCAAGGACTTTACGCCTGAATGGGCAACTTCTAAATTCAGTGGTGGGAGATGTAAACATTTCTCAACATCCCCATCATCCCACATACTATTTCCACGGGTGTAAGTGACACCAGTTGCTGCAAGTGCCTTGAACAAGTGAGCCAGGGAATCCCTACGACGTTGCATGACACTACGTAATGACTTCAAACGATTCTCAGGTTCTGAGATGCCTTCTGCCTTCGTAGCTGCTTCTTGTAACTCCCGGTAATTTGTAATGAGTGCAGTAGTCATCTCCTCAACCATCTCTATATGGGATGAATATGGTAGTGCATGAAGAGTTGAATTTACAAGTTTGTGGCAACGAGGTGTTAATGCTCCTAATTTTCCAAGCACTGTGTTCTCTTGTACATCTGCAACATTATCAACTTCACTTGGCTTTGATGGCATTACAGGCACTACTTCAAGGGCTGGGTTACAATCTGGTTCTTTATCCCAAGCTCCTGTCTGATCTTGTGATAACTCTGAGTCTGCATCATGGAACAATGGAGAAGTAGGCTGCCTAAGCTTTTTCTCCCAACTGCGCATATGACGATGCAAAGTGCGATGGCTCTTATTCACAGACTCACGAACAGAAAAGAAGTTGATATCATGCCACTGTGCAATTTTCACAAAGCCCTTCACTTCCTTGTCAATGGGCTTTCTTGCTTTACTCAGTGTAGCAGTGACTTCTGGTAAGAACTGAAGATAATACTGGTAGAGATTCCAAGTAAGTGCCAGCAGCTTTTCAACAAGGTTACTCTCCTCTAGGACAGCAAGATTACAGTGGAAACCATACAACATTTCTAGGCGGATCTGGAAATCTCCAAGGACAGAGGTCTCAAAGAACTGTTTCAGTGTCTTTGATACTTCAGTCAGGGGGGCCTTTTCAGCAAGTACAACCTGGAAGGTTTCATATAGGTGAGGCCACCACTTCCTTCCTTCTGTCGTAACTTTATGAGTTATCATTTCCAGACAGTTCTTCCAGCCATGTAGCTCCAGTTTCCTCCACTCTATGATCTGATATGTCACAGCCTCCAACTGTTCCATCATTGAAACACTGGCATGAGCACTTTTCTCCCATTCCTGAGCTTTTTCCAGGATTGTTTCTAGGCCAACAATATGTTTCATCAGTGGTGAAGTCAGTGTAAAGCCTAGTACCCTATTTACTACTGTATTAACCATCATCAGAACAGGGTGATCTGGCCAAGAATGCAAGAGTTCATCCACTCGGTCTCGTACCGACTGCACAAGAGGACGGACTTTCAGGGCCTCTTGGGGATTTGGATCAAGATATATGTTGTACGGGTGAGCCACAAGAGGGGCTGGTGGATCTTGAGTAAGGATGGCACAGGAATTGTGGTTGCTGAGAATGTGAGCTCCAAGTGATGTACGATCCAAGTGACTGCCGGCAATGGGTCCAATGGTGTTGATGATGGTCCGCAACACACGCAATTTTATGATTGACGCTGGTATCATCTGAGAAGAGGGGCTCACACCTGGGGTTGAGGGTGCACTGCTCCACGCAGTATTCACCAAATTCGTAAACAGCAGTCGATGTAATTCACTGACCTCCTGCACCTCTTTATCACTTAACTGACCTAAGATTTTATCTTCATCTTCTTCCTTATTTGTTCTCTTTTCTGGTTTCTTTGTATCATTCAGGTTCATGCCATCAAGGTCATCAAATTCATCATCAAATGAAGGAAAAGCTTCAGCAAATTCTCTTTCAATGGTCTCTTCTTCTGTCTCTGATGCAGCCATAGTCCGGTCCTTGTAACGATACAGGCTCTCCTTCTCTTGTGCTTTTAGGGCTTTTTCCTCTTCTTGTTGGTGCCAAATTGCTGTAACCTGCTCCAATAACTGCATGATCATTTGAACAGTCTTCCTGTCTAAGTAGACTTGAGCCAAAGCTGTATTGAACATGTCTAAAAGTACAGAGCGTAGCACCAGAGTACTTAGGAGCTTTGCCTGACCAGGATATTCATCCTCTGGAAGCAGAACAGCTACATTCCGTATCATTTCCAACTGCTTATTCAGCTGTTGCAAGGGCTCTAAAGGTTCTCTGGAAACCGGGAATGAGGAATACTGGGCTAAACTTTTAGTCACATCTGTGCTGCAACTAGCACTGACTTTCTGAATGCGGGCATGTGTTGCTAGAAGTCGCAATGCCTCACATGACATAGTGACAGACTGAAGCAGAGGATATGTTACATCTCTATACAGAGGGTACTGGCGGACAACTTGCTTCACAAAATTATCACAAGAAGAGAGCATCACATCCACCATCAACACTGTTTTATCCTGGATAGAATTTTCTTCACAGTTTAGTCCAACCAATAACTGTTCAAATTTCTTGAGACAGAAAACAGTAGACAGAAAATGATGAATGTCCTGTCTTAACTGGGGATATGTTGGTGGATCTGGCCTATATGCTACCTTCTGGTTTAGTTTCTTTGATTCATCATTCAAATAGTCATACCTTTCTTTTATCAGCATTCTGTGTGGATGAGAAAGTCTTGGAGGAGCATTACCTGAACCACCTTGCAAACACTCACACCAGTCTGCCAACAGCATATTGGACTTTAAGTCTTCCATTTCTTCTTCAAAATAGTTCAAGAGGAAACATACACGTTGAGCAGAGTCCACTGGTTCCATGTAAGCCAACAAGCTGGTGCGGAACATTCCCACAGCCAAAACAGCACGAGCTGCTATGGCAGATTTGGCTTGCCAGTCACTGCTACACCTCTCAAGTTCTCCAACGTTCTCTGCTATATCATGAAGCAGTTTCTTGCAATCTTTGGGTACAAAATTATGGCATGAATCTGCAATCTTCACTGCAAGATTTGATATGGTTTGCAAGTCAGAAACACCACTAATAACTGGTATGTCAACATGGCAAATCAAAGCTAGAGTGCTTAAAGTTGATGCAATGTACGCAAGAGCAGCCCTTGTAAAAGATGCTTCATAGCTGGAATCTGGATCGGTAAGGCTTGTCCAGTTATTCCACAAAGTGGAACGAATTGACTGCAACTGTGAAACTTTTTCTATGTGAAGTCCAACAGCAACCTCTTCTATGATATTTTCATTTCCAATGCCTGTAATGTTGCTGCCTTTTGACAGAATGTATGTAAGCTGACATGCAGATGGATGAAACAGACATGCATGCCTATCTTCTTCATCTTCAAAATCATCTTCAGATGGACGATGTGTGTATTCTAAGAAGGCACTAGTCTTATTGAATGCAGTGCTTTGTCTCATTGTCAAGTAGTAGTGAGTGTCAACTGCAGTCACTGGTTGGACTGCTGGGCAAGACAGAACTGCTGCCATTTCTTTAAACACTCCTGGAGCAACACACAATACTCCTGAAAGGTGTTTGGGGATCTCACCATTAATTCTTCCACAAGACAATCCAATAAGAGCCAGATAGTCTTGCAATGGCCAAGTCTGAATAGTAAGGACAGTCAGCTCCACATCTTTTGATGTGAGTAACTTTTCATTCTTCAAGCATTTAGTGTTTATCATACTTTCCAAGGTATCAATGCGAACATCTACATGATCAATTATCTCACTGCTACAGTTGCCAACCTCAACTGCTCTCTGCATCAGCAATTCTCGTGTTTCAAGCCCTAGTTTTGAAGCCAAAAACAAATTCACTTGGTGTTTGTCTGCAGCTGGGGCAACTGAATCAACGAGATCCATCAGGTTAGTTCGGGCATCTGACACAAAAGGTGAAATGAAAGGGACTGGAGCAACATGAGATCGAAACTCTGCGGCCAACTTGTGAATCGTCCCAAATTCCTTCTCAAAAATGGATTGCATCTGACTAACTATACTTTTCAATTCTGGAGATGCTACTTCATTCCAAGATTCAGGAATTTTCCTTAAGAAATACTGGTCAATCCATTCCCAATGTAAGGTCAACTCAGGCAAAAACAAATGAAACCTTGACTTCTCAATGACTTTAGAACACAACTTAGTTAGGCGGTCTTGCCAATGGAGGGAGCTCACTAAGTGACACCACTCCAGATCTGTGAGAGGCACTTCTGTATTGTTGGTGAGAGTTGAGATGAGCTGGTCAATGCCCTTTAAGAATGGATATAGTAATGGAGTTGAAGCATGGGGAATCAGGTTTTTCCCTGCAACACCCTTGCTGATAGATTCAGAAATCTCTAAGAGTGTCATAGTGTCCATCTTTTTCTTTTGAACTACTTTCTTGTCCTCAGTACATTCTTCAAAGTACTGGTTCACTCTTTTCATTATCCATACAGTTGATTTGTTTGCAAGACTTTCAACATCAACTTCAGACTTGTTACAACCATGCAACTGTAGAGAATGTACATTGAAACGAGGATCAACAGCAAAAGAATTTCCCAAGCAATCTTGTAAGGTTTCAGTTGATTTGCATATTTCCTGCGAAAGAATCGACTGTATAACTGACAAAACCAAATTCCCCAGAGGCCTTGCTAGCTGAGGAAGCTTGCCGGTTAGCTTCACTACCAACTCTTGGATCATCTGCCAATTGCCCAGAGGAGTCAAGGTCAGAATAAGAGCCAAGCAGTTCCTTACACTAGTTGGCATTAAAGGGATAGGACATGTTGCTGGCAGGGTGTCTGTACCACATGCCTTTGCAGATTCCGGGTATATCTGAGCCAGAATAATGGAATGTAGGAGTGATGAAAGCACTTTTGCATGTGCTAAGCTACTTCCTCCTGTCAGTTTAGATGTGCTCAGGGTCTGATGCTCATACAGAGGCCAAGGAAGATTCATGGAATTTTCTAGGAAGTCTGGGATTACATGAAGAACATGATTGATTTCTTCTTGCAACTGGGGCTTGCCTTGAGACCTGATGGATATTAAAATGAAGGCATGAAAATAATGAATTCATATTTGACAGATGAGAGTAAGTGCAAGGTAGTAAAGGATTGTAATGATCACAGTATAATGAGCACAGAGATAATGATGCATGAAAAATAACTGATAATGACATTTAAAAAAATTAGGCTGACAATAGTAGCTACAATATCCATAATGAAATTAAGATAGAGGATAATAGCAGTAAAGACAATGACATTTGTCCATCACAACAACTTGACAACTTGCAAGACAAAAAATCCACAAACCTGATATAGACAAGAGATAAAGCCTTTTTAACGGCCAATTCTCCTCCAAAACCACGTTGGATCAGTTGATTCACCATAGATGCTGCTTGCTTGAACTGGCAAATGCTTGGTCGCTCATGTACTGTTTGTGAATTATGGGAAAGAACAAAATAGATTTGACATTTCTTCATAATTTTCACACACACACACACACACACATATATATATATATATTAAGTTCAAGATGTTTTACACAAAAGCAACAATTATGAAACAAAAGGAAAGACACTGAAAACATCTACATTTTGCATATTTTGAATACAAAAATTGCTGATCTTGTTACTTCTATAAAGCTTGTAAAATAAGGTAAATGCCATTCACTCTATGAAGGAAATAGTGCTAACCTGGAAGCTCAGTTGTAAGCAGTCTATAACTCTCATACAGGGTGTTCTGCAGTTTGGAAGATGTTATGCCATTCTGCAGCAACAAGGCCCGGAAGTCCTGTGGTTTTGCCCATGTGTTCACAGAGCAAACCTCTATGCCACGGTTTCTCATTGCTCTGCAATAGAAATAAGAACTTATCACTGAAATAATACTTCAGATAAAATTCAGTTAAAATATTTCACAAGGCTTCAACTTTGGCATTTTAGTTTTCCTGATGGTAGTGTACATAAATATGTAACTTATCATATACTAACTACCAAAGTAAACTGAATGGAGATTAGACTTCATAAATACATAATGATAAACAAATCACCAGATAGTAAAAAGCTAAATAAGTTTATATATAAACACAACATCAAATAAGTCCATAAAAAGGGAGCAAAGTACCTAAACGGATAGCTTACCGAGATATCTCTCCATTCTGTGGATCCATGGCAAGGAAGAGACGGAAATCTTTGTGCGGTGTTACGAAGGGGACAGAGCCATCCACCACACCCCTCTCACTGATGGTCAGAACGCCTCCAGGTTCTAGCAGAGCATTAAGACGATCCAGCACAGAAGGAGAGCAGACATTTACTCCTTCTACCAACAGCCAGTAACCATCACGCACGGCCTAACAGAGACATTGAATTAAGAGCCATCAGCTATCGATCAACATCAAATAAGGTCTATGCGAGTCTTTCCACCTATAATCATATTCAACAGATTGAATGTGTGTACAAAGAGTACCAACCTTGACAAGGATAGAGTCCACCCACTGGAAGGTGCCTCCCCCTGATATTATGCCAGCCTCCTTGACCTGAGACTGGAGCTTCTTCACCTCACTGATCATATTTGGAATATTGAAGAGTTCTTCAAGGCCCTTTCCATTATCATTCACAGCCTTTAACTTTTGCTCTGATTTTCTTCTCTGAAATGAAAGTCAGTATCAACTACACATGCAGAAAAATGCATAAAGCAAGAGAAGTAATTGACACATTTTGGTTACACATTCATAAGAATTACATGTAATTCTGATAAAGTTAATCAGAATTATATTTCTTGTGTTTCTAAATTATTCACATTTGCATTTATACTAACAGGACATTTACACTATACCTCTCTCTCACATTACCTCAAAAATATATCATATCATATGTCACATCCTGTATATATCCTATCTAAGTACATGATGCCACTTCGGTAACCTGGGAATCCTACAAATGTAAGATAATACTAATGACAACTTGCTGTAATAGCTACATAATTCTTAAATAAAATCTAAAAAGCATACCTTCTTCGGTCTAGCCTTGGCTGGTGAGCTGTCCTGTAATTTACCACTCTCACTGGTCTCTGTCAACAGACGTAGAAGGTCTAACAAAAGGTCACACCGATGGAGGTAGTGCTCCACTTCATCAGAGGTTGTTCTGGTTGTCTCTGGGGAAAAAAGGGAAGAAAAAGGTGAGTTAGGAGCCTTGCAAAATGAAGGCCAAGGCAATCATTATCAGGATTATGCACACTATAGATATAGTGATTAAATTTCATGATTATCTTTGCAGTAATTTTTTTTTTTTTTTTTTTTTTTTATCAACCCCTTAACGACAGGGCTATTTTGGCTCCAAATGGTCAAAACACCAGGATATTTCAAACCCTGCAGGATTTTTGTCCGCACTGGCCGTGGCCGAGTTCTATACACCCAATCATCCGGCACGCTGGCCAGGAGAATAGCCATAACAAAATATCCCCTCCCTGGCGGCTGACGTTGCCACCACTTGACGTGATATCTTAAAAAGCTGACAGTGGCCACTATCTTCACCTATTGTAAACAAATATCATCATTCATAAACTAAGCGAAGGTAAGAAATTCATCTACAGCATTCCAATCCTTTTCATTTGTATACAATACTTATAATACAACTTACTGTCATTACGTACAGAGATGAACAGCTCCCAAGAATGCAGGATTTTTTTGGCCTGTGGACTGGATTTAGCCAACACCAACTGCCTTACAGCTGCTGACACTGCACTTTCTGATTGTTCAACTATATCTCCTAAAGATCTGCCATAATCAATCTGTATATGAATAAAAAAACACAATATACATAATATCAGTTTAGTTAGATTAAAATATTTGGTTATGATGTATAAGAGAGATGTAATTTCAGAAACTGATGATGTGGATTTACAAACAAAAAATTCAATGCAATGTTAATAAAAAAGAAGAAATAAACAAAATTATCAGTGACTAAAAAAATTAATCTGTTTCATTTGTCACAATAATCATAATTTCAAAATATTTCAAAATCACCCTTCCCAAACCATGCAAAATTAAACCATATCAAATAAACTTATCTCAAGTATCTATAACATTGGTATAAAAAATATCATCGCATACCTGCTGAAAGCCACCAAGAAGCTCGGTGACATCCATATCAGAGTTAACAGTGAATGTATAGAGCCGGTTTCCAGTCAACCTGGCTAACAGCTTCACCACTGATGTTTTCCCAACACCTGATGCTCCCACCTAAAAAAGAAAAGAAAAGAAATTAAGATGATAGATTGGGTATGGGTTCCTCTACAGCTATAAACATACATTCTAATTTAATTCTAACTAATTTCAATAAAGAACAATGATACACAATATGGTGATATGCACACACTAAAATCATATCATTAAGACACTTACCATCAAAGCCATCCAGTTCATGTTCACACAACTAATCAAGCTCTCTATGGTTGGCAGCTGGTGGTGAATCACAAAGAGTTCTCCACTGTTGTCCTCGCGACTCTGAACACGGAGAGCAAAATTAGCTAAACTGGTCCAGAAATATAAAGCTCAGATATGAATCATTTAGGCACTTTTACCAATTCAAAAGACTTCAAGTATCAACAGGTTAATGGGACTCCATAGCACGTACATAATCTCCATCCTCCCTCCGATTAATAAAGGAATGCCCGACTTGAACGGTCTTCTGTGTCATGTGGAATCTCCCAACACTCTGGTAGCTCGGGTATGCTTCTCCAAAGATTCGGTTGTAAACTCGGAACACATTTTCCTTGTCTGCTGCAGTCCTCATGCGGTCGGAGTATATAATTCCAACATATTCCCCTGGGTTGAAATTGCCATCCGATTGGTGCTTTAACATGATATCACACCATCTGGGAAGAAAAAATAGTTATTAATGCATTCCAATTTAAGGTTTGGCATCCATGATAGCTAATCTGTTGATCACTGGACATGTATAGGTGCACTGTTCACTATGGTTTTGTCTTGATAACTTTTATACATTTAGATAGCTCCACAAGTGCTCAGTCACAAAAAGACTATCACTAGACCTACATCATCTCACCTCATTACCTCATTTCTTGATTTTTTTTTAGAATCAAGTTTAATCTTATTATCATTATTTGTAAAAAAAACAAAAACAACAATAATCGTAATAGAAATTTCAAAACAATAACTGAATATTCAAGGAATGGGGTGAACAGGTGAGGTCAAGTAGCTCTAATATTTGAATTCTTTATGACTAGGCCATTCACAGAGCAATACAAATTATCATAACTAAAACAGAATGGCACTGCGTGTACCTGGTTTCCCTGGATTAACCCGCTAATGCTGGAGGATGTGATATCACCTCATGGCTTTTTGTATGGCTGGCATGGCAGGTAATTGGGCATGCAGAGCAGGCAAATAGCCCAAGGCATTACGAATGAACATTTGAAATATGCCAGTATTAAGACTGGGCAGAGCCAGAACCACCCCATTATTATTGGGTTTGTTGAAAATGTATCAGGCAGGTGAGTAATAATTCTCACAAAATATTATCAACTTCCATTCAAAGAAGAAATCACATCTGAGTACTTCAATCCACTGATTATTTATTCCACAGAAACAAAATATGTTGTTTTGGTTTCACACGTTTTCTTACACAGATTCCAACATACATGACTCACCTGCACATGTCTCGCAGGTTGAGCTCCCATGGTCCACCACAATGTCCCCAAAGGCCTTGTTCTGATATCTCCTGCACAAGTTCCATGTTGAACTTTACCATGTTTACAATGATCTCTTGAGGAAGACTCTCATACAGAATGCTCAAGATGAACTCTAGGTCAGCTGAAGAAAGAGGTTCAATGTGGACCTACAAAGAGTAAAACAATTATGATGAAGATGCAAAGATAAAAAGACCTAAGTATTTTCAACAGAGAATAAACCCTGTTCTGATATTCATGTTAGGTAACATAAACCACTTGTAATGCACCCTAAGTTACAATCACTAACTAGAAAGATGACACTTACCTGTGTAAATCTGTTGAGGAATGATTTTGGTAGACCTTTCCTGGCTCCTCCCTGAAACTGGGGGTTCTGGCAAGCAAAAATCTTGGTGGTCTGATGTTCAATTTTGAACACTTTGCCTAATTCTGGCACAAATATCTCTCCTCTGTGATCAAAACATGCATTGAGACCTTCAAGTACTGACTGAGAGGCAAGATTCAGTTCATCAAGAACTACCCATGATCCCTCACGAAGGGCCTGGAGCAAAGGGCCATCACGCCATGCAAACTTTCCGCCTTCTCCACCTTCCACTGGCAAGTCTGCGCCAAAGAGATCACTTACGTCTGTCTGCTCTGACAGGTTGATTCTTACAATGTTATTTCCAGAAGTCCTTGCAAGAGCAATCACTAAGCTGGTTTTTCCCACTCCTGGGCTACCCTCCAACAACAATGGTTTTGAAAGTTGTAATCCTCGCAATAAACGAAGGAGATTCACACAAGTTCTGGGGGCTTTGAAAGTAAACATCATTGTTTGGTTCTCTTTGACTGGTCCTTTGGGTATAATGAATGGTTCAATACCAAAATGAGTGTCATTGTTTACAAAATTCAGCTGCAACCCTAATTTTCCATCTAGTGTTACTGTGCTTGGTTGCGCACCAGTTTTCTGCCATACTTGCTGACAGAGATAACTTAGGCATCCTTCTTTCAATTTTCTCCATCCTTTCAAACCTGTGCCAGTGCGTCCAGATCCCAGTCCATCAAGCAAAACAAGACAAGCACCATGGATATATGCTAACCCAGGATCTAAGCATTTAGATTCACATACTTTGTTTATGAATGTGACCCAAGACAATAAATCTCTTATGCTTATGACACACTTGTTTCCTAATTCTGTTCGGACAAAGTGTTCCAGGAACTGCAGCATTGCCTTTCCAAATCCACTAGTACTCTCATCACCGTTGAGGATGATTCCCTCTTTCACATTATGCTCAATGATCTCCAAGACACCTGATGAAGGTCTGCCAATCTCAACTTTTGGACACCAGATTTCAGTGAAGCGATTTCTGAGAGCAGGAGACAGCTCCTTCTTGCCATAATCTCCACCAGGATTCATGGTGCCGATAAGTCTGAAGTCCTCTTGAGCATATATAATGTCAGGATTGCTATTATATCCAACTCCATCTGTACCCTTCTCTGCCAGAACTAGCATACGCTCTGGTTCCAGGACTGAGTTCAGCCTCTCCAGAACGCTGTCGTCAGCAAGAGAAATCTCATCAGCCAAGAACATGCCACCATTCCTCATAGAGAGAATCAGAGGTCCATCCACCCACTCAAACAATCGGTCATCCTCTTCTGTGCGTGATCTGACAGGACGCAATCCACCAAGGAAGTCAGCTCCTTCAGTATGCATGTGGCAATTGATAGTAAAGAGCTCTTGCTGTTTCTGTGCAGCTATCATCTGGCAGACAGTTGTCTTACCACAGCCTGTTTCTCCTACTAACAACACAGGTTCTTTGAAACTTAAGGACTTGGCTGCTAGAACATAGAGGCGACTCATGTCTTGTGTCCAAACAACATGCTCAAAGCCTTCGACTGTTGACAATTTTTCTAGACACTCTCTTGTAACAGGTGATGTTTTCTCTGAGAGCACAAACAGTGATTCTACATCTACTTCCTTACTGAACCTCTTTTCTAATACCTGTAAACAAAAATCAAGAGACATCAACAATCATATAAAATCCATGATCACAAACTTGTATCCACAACAGTATTTTATGCTGACACTTGAAAATAGTATTTATAGAATATATGTACAAAGTGGAAAAAATATGAACCAAAATACATAAATAAAACTTTCCATTTCATAATAAGTATAACATCCACAGATAATACTATATTTCAATAATTTTTTTACATATATCTATACTCTGCCATTACAGCATTTATAAAAGACAAGTTGAATAAGCCTTACTGTCTTAATGGCTTCCACTTCCTCCTCCACTCTCACTCTTCCTGCTAACACGAGGTAGCCTTCATCTACAAGGTGCTGGTTCCAGTCATAGTACTTAGTAGTCTGCTTTGGAGCGAGTCGGTAACGCTCAGCCCAGCGGAACAGATCACGAAGGGTGATGAAGGACTGCTTTCCCTGTTGGATTGAAGTATAATATATTATATTCCTTTGCCTTTAGTGTTAAGGTAATATACAATTGAAAGAACATCAAAAGTAGGACACATTTCACCAAAAAGAATTTGTTACCAGAAATAACATCAAAACATTCGCTATTGAAGAAATAAGTTAAAAAAAATAAAAATATATACACAAACACTTTGAATATTCACAATGTAATGTTAACAATAAACTGTTAATGCTTCAGGAGAGTTTTACATCAGTATACTAGAAATGAGGATACTTCTAAGCAAATTTCTCTAAAATTATCCTCACCACAAGGTAATACAAGAAAAAAATGTCTATGGTATAACTTAGCTATCTTACCTGGAAGATATTGGAACCTCTCCTCATGTTCTGCAATTCGTGCAAGACAGCAACCATTTTCTTACTGTAGGACAATGGGATTTCACACCTTTGATGCAAGATGATCTCAAGCTCAGGGGCTGGAATTTCTTGGAAGTGCAACTCTACAAACCTGTTGCGGAAAGCCCTGGACAAGACCTGAAACAAGTTTGAAAGTCCAATCAGAAATGGAGAAATTTCATCCTTGTTCGTATAAAACGCACAACAAAAAAATGCCAATAAGTATTAGGCGTAAAGTACTGTGGATACAAACCTTTCGACCACCATATAAGCCTGGTGGGTTCTGTGTGGCAAATAACATGAAATTAGGATGTGCTTTGATAGTTTCCTGAGTCTCTGGGATGAACAGCTCTCGGTTATCATCGAGAAGGCGATTGAGAGCCTCCAGGACATCTGAAGGGGCAAGGTTAAGCTCATCCAGGATAATCCAGTGTCCATTGAGCATGGCTTTCACAAGTACACCTGAAAGAATAATAAAGTTACATTTGATCCATTTCTTTGTGTATTCCATGAAATCCAAATCTAAAAACTGTTACATCCAAAAGAAACTGTTTAGATTCCAAATATCTCAACTTTTAAATAAATACATAATATATGGGAAAAACTGCATCATCAACTACTGTTTATCAATTCAAGACATGAATCAATCTTAACAACTAAAAAATCTGTATCAAAATAATATAAAATACCAAAGAATTTATTTCCATAATCACTAAAATATTGCCAACTCACCATGCTTAAAAACAAGTTTTCCACTCTCGTCTGGTGCATATGAGCCCACATACTCCTGGAGATCAGTGTGCTCATGATTGTTAATGCGGACGCAAGTTGTTCCGGTGATTTTCGCAAGGTACGTAATGAGGGAGGTCTTGCCCACTGAGGTCTCACCCTGGAGCAGCACTGGGAACCTACCAATGCTCACTACACGCACTATGTCAATCAGATTCTTCTTCACTGTTTTTGTGATGATGTACTGCAAAGAACAAAAAATAATAATAATCAGAGGAAAGTCATGAGAACTTCTAATAATCAAGTTCCCCTGTGTGACTTACATCCAGACTTTATATTCTGTATGTATGCAGCTATGTGAAGATCGTACATACTCAGCTCATTTCTATTCATCCTCCAGCACACCTTTGACAACAGGAAGATATTCCACAGATTACCTAAATCTTCTTAAAATGAGAGCACACTATACAATAATTCCAGTTTAAAATTCTGCAAAATGCCCTCCTGGCTAAACTATAAGTTACAGTTACTGTTCTTTGAAATACCTTAGAGAAACTTTCAGTTCCAGCAATCAGCAAAATAAATAAATGCAAATAAACAGCCATGGCTAATAAAAAAAAATCCTCCCTGTTTAAATATGATTTGATAAAAAAAAATCATATATATATATATATATATATATATATATATAGAGAGAGAGAGAGAGAGAGAGAGAGAGAGAGAGAGAGAGAGAGAGAGAGAGAGAGAGAGAGAGAGAGAGAGAGAGAGAGAGAGAGAGAGAGAGAGAGAGAGAGAGAGAGAGAGAGAGAGAGAGAGAGAGAGAGAAATTGATATAAACATATATTTAAATATACAAACATACAGAGGCACTACTCTTTGTAACAGAGATACTCACATTATGGGGGCTCTGTGGCTCAATGTCACCAACTGGTACAAAATAGTCTTCCACCTTTACTGTTTCAATTTTCTTTGGCTTTGCAATTGGATCCATTGGAATCTTGCCCTTGCAGCTGTTATATGTCTTGGCATCTATTCCCAAAATGTATTTCTTGATCAGCATCACCATGTATGCATAAGATGGATTATCCAACTGGGTAAGGAAGGACAAACAGAAGGCCTCATACAAGGACCTTTTGACACTTGAGCACGGATTCCTTGCAGCAACAGCCAGGGCCCTGCAGAGGGTACGCAAGCTGAAGTGTGGTTTGTGGCCCATGCCATCATTGAGCGATTTGACAGTTGCTTCTCTCACATTCTTGTAGAACTTCACAATACCTTCAACTTGTTTTAAATTTGGTCCCAACTGGAAGACAAGAATAAAGGTATATAGAAGAGAAAGTAGTGAATTACACATTTAAATACTCAAGATATAATATTTCACCAGTACTGCCCAACATTACAATAAGTTTAAGGAACAAATATTAGAAATATTTCTATACCCAACAGCACATCTAATCCATTTTTTGATGCTACTACATTACCAATAAAATCAAATTAATATATTCCAGCGGACATAAATCCCAAATCACTCTCACACTCACTCATGCACGTGCACACACACACACTATATTAAAATAACATATAAACAACAAAAATATAAAGTTTTAGTCATACCTTCTCCAGGTAATCTTTGATGATGATGATCAAATCCTGCCCAGTGTCCAACTCTTCCATGAAGAACTCTGTGAATCTATTTCGCAGGCCAGCTGGCAGCTCTTTCTTACCAACATCCGTTGCCGGATTCATGCATGCAAACAGGCGAAACTGTGGGTGTCGGACAATGGGCTGTGTGTCCCCCCGCTCCAGCAGAGTCAAGGAACCAGCATTTGATTCTAGTAAGCTTGACAGGCACTCCAGGGTTTCAGCACTTGCTAAATTGATTTCATCTAGCAAAACCCACTCACCTACGGATAAGATGTCATAAAAGTGTAAAGTTAAAGGATGTTGAATCAAAGGATATTGAATTAAATATAATCATATCAACTTATAATAAATGCAAAATTGGTTATTCTTATCCCTACATTCACAAAACTAAAAATTGTCAACAATATGAAATCTCACATAAAATAAAAAATTCACTTCGCTATACAAACCTTCTCGTATTGCCTTGACGAGAACTCCTTCAATGAATGAAAATGCAAATACATTCTGCGCCTGACTCACTTGCTCCTTGACTGTCTGCATTCTAAATCTGAAGTCTTCCCAGTTTCTTAACATCATTTTTGAACTTTTAGTTTTCTTTGCATTTTCTTTGTTTTTCATTTCACTCTTAATTTTCTTAATAGCCTTCTGATTTGTGTGAGACATTAGAGTAAATAAGTCATTCCATCTCTTGTTCATATAACAAATCATTACGTGCTGAAGAAATGTGTTATTCTGCATGGCTGAAAATGTTTTGGTGAACAGGAGTTCAAATTCCTGCCTTACAGGTGCCACAACTGTCTTCAGGTCAACTGGTTTGAAGCCACCCAAGAGGTCAGAGGAATCACTCTGCTGATTCATGTTAATGACACGCAACTTCTGCCTGGTTTGGTGAGCAAGATACTGGACAGCTGAGGTCTTTCCTGTTCCTGTCTCACCCACTATCAAAACTGACTCCTCATTTAATAAGGAAACTCCTATTCTCTCTAACAAATACAAAGTAGGTCTTGTGAAGGAAAAGGTATATTGCTTGACTTCCTTCAGCGATAAAGAATCATCTTGTTTTTTGGGCAGTTTCACACGTTCACCAATGGATATGTGCGTGTTAGTGAATTTGATTGAAGGCATGTACTTTAAACAATAATATTCAGATTCTGCTCGGTTTCTGTTCATGAATGATCCAATGTGCATTGCAAAGGTGAACTTTGCGGTCTTGTTTGGAATTGCAGCACAAAATATATCAAGAGCTTCCTGTAAAGAAAGGAGAATATTCTATTTGTAAGTATGTCATTACATAGGCATATATCATTAGGAAATACAAATACCAAATACATATATTAATATAAAGAGATGTAAAAATTAAACACAATTGTTCTCTGACTTTACTATTCTTTTGATTCTTTATCTTTATTTCAGATTGGTGATTGTGATCCTAGATAAGTGATAGATGGTTCAGGATTGGCAATCATGTGTCAATGTTTCATATCTTGTAATTCCCACAACAATTCAACTGAGTTCATATGTATTCCTCTCACCATGTCTTGCTATCATCAGTCTGACTTTACATAAACTATAAATAGCCTTATGTCTCTATTTCCACTCAAAGACAAAAAGACAGGACTGAATGAAAGTTAGAAGGCAAAGATGAAACAAGACAAGAAATGAAAACAGAAAAGAAAACAAGGACATACCTGGAAAGCCCTTTGGGCCAAATTGTCCTCCTGGTTCTCCATATGCTCAGAAACCCTCCCACACCACTTCATGAGATCTCTTGTGGATACCAAGCGGCCTGACACCTTCACAGTGGTCAAGTCTACAATGGTATCCTGATTCACTTGGGATCTGTCATCTTCGTGGCGTCCAGCCGACATCATCAGGTACGTTCCAACAAGCTTGTCTGCTATAGTGTTAAGAACAGGCCATCTGAAAAATGGGAATTAACAATTAATAAATAAATAAAGTCTTTTCAAAACTCCTAATCCACTGTAATAAAAATGATCCAAATATTCATTACTATACAAATCAAACCACTACATGCCTAAATAATTTGACTAAAAGTAAAGTAAAACATGGAGCATCACCTGGTAGATACGATCTGCTTCAGTTCAGAATGCTTCAGGGTTTCAAGTGTGATCTTCAGCCACAGCTTCTCCAACAGGCCTGCATTTCCGCTGACCATCTTCGCACCTTCTAGAGTCCGTCGTGTGGCAAAGAGCTGGAAGTCTGGATGGGCTCGTACATTTCCATGACCTGCATCAAGGTGCGCATCAGCAAAATAATTTTGTTTAACATAACTACAGGTATATGTTAACAGAATAAGTTGCAAAATGAACAAAATAGACAGCAAAAGTCTTCTAGGATATATGTCCACTAGAAAAAAAAAATCACCAATAAAAAGCTCAGTGAATGCATTATAGTCTAGGATCAACAAAATTCCTTACCTGGCAAAGGTAGTGTTCTTGTCTCAAGAAGAGGAACCAAAATAGATATGACATCCATTGGAGCATAATCCAGATCCTCTAACAGTAGCCAATAGCCTTGTGTCACAGCCTGGAAATGCAAAAGTAAGCTCAGTTCACAATCAATCTAATCATCACCACTAGTGATGCATTTTAATTCTACATTCCTATTAGTTGAATGACTTGTTCTTGTTGACCAAGTAGACTGCTTTCACACTTCTATGTTCTTTGGCAATTGTTGAATAATTTTGATTCATAACACTTTGATCAAAGTATATGACCTAAATTGGTGTTTTTGTTTCCACATTGTTCCTTCAGTTCATAAGAGCTTTTTGTATCCTTCAAGCTGATACCACAAATCAATCATACCATCCTGATATTTTACCTTTCAAGCCTTATAACACTTTTCTTCACAACACTCAAAATTATGATAAAAAATATTATGAAAAATACAAACAATGATACAATGTAATAATCATACTAATGATGATATTATAGATAGTTGCACAATATCAAAACATTGATGTGCTAACCTGTGTTACTGAGCCTGGCCTCCATATAAATTCTCCAGGAGTCTGTGTACAACAGTAGGTTCCCAGAAGTGTCTTGCTGTCTGTCTGGTCACCTAGCTGAACCTGTGACCAAAGATTTACAAATATATCAAAAAGATTTCCTGTAGAAATGTCAGGTTAATAAACTATGTAAGTCATCAATATTAATCTTTTAAATCAATTACATGCACTTTATTCTGTCAAAAGATGAACATTGCCTCATTAAAAGGCGCTTCATCTTTACATATTCTGATTCAATACTCTATTCACAGCCGGGTTATTTCAAGCACACAGGCCTGATGCCTTGGGCTATTCACCCGCTCCGGCCATCGCCAACCACTGTGCACTTGATCACCCAGAGTGCAAAAAGCTATGATGTGAGATCACTTAACTGGTGGCAAGAGCTGCCACCACATGAAGTGATATCACATCACCAGCATTAAAGGGTTAACAGGTGAACAAGAACATAAAAGAAAAAAATTATACCTTTATCAACAAAGGAGCGTTAGACCTTCCTGTAACACTTGCTAAGTGCTCCACCAAAGAACTCTTCCCACTTCCAACAACTCCTTCTAATAATACTGGATCACCTCTGCTGATTGCCAATGCCAGACACTCAAGGTTGCGCTTGGTCGAAGGAACCTCAACCAGGCATCCTTCCGCCTTCTGAAGAGAAAATTACCATCAATATATAGAACTCCTCCTCATGCAGAGCTCTTTTCTTCAGACTTACATTATCAAATAATTTCATACAATGAAACAACAGATAATAGCATTCAGTGTCATATTTACCTGCTCCTGCTTGTTATAGACTGGCAGTGCCACAAGACCAACAGCAACTGTGTGTTTCGACTGTTGACTCTCACTCACTGTTCTCGCCTCTCCCAATATTTCTGGTAACTTTGGCTTTGAAGTTAGGGCATTCTCTACAGACAATTTAGTGTGTACCTCCTCAGGTACATGCTTTCTTATTAAGGCTTCTCGTTGTATTTCCGTCATTTTTGATAACATTGCTATACAATGACACATCAGCCTGAAAAAAGGGCATTTATTTATTTTCAATCAATTTTCTGTTTGTTTTACAAAAAACGTTCATACAAAATTTCATATAAATAAATTTACATATACAAAGTATTAATTACATCTCGATTCTCCTTCACAAAACAGATTCAACTTACCATCTCACTTCTTCTGAGGTATGATTCAAGAACGGCAGTATATCCGACCACTTCCACAAATAAATCAGGTCTTCTCCAACATGCTGTAGCAAGATGTAGGTTGCCTTTGCAATGTCATTATCAGTGACAGCATGCTTTTCAAGCCTATGTGCATTTTTAATCTTCTTTTGTTTAGGCTCGCTGGAGTTTTCCTCCTTTTCGTGGAATGGCGCAGGAGCATTCTGAAAATACTTGAGCACAAACCTGGAAAGAAATTACATACTATTATAAATCATATACAGATGTCCTTATTCCCTATTTCAAGATCTCTTAAAAGGACTCCTTTCTGGCTATTTTAATAAGAGGAAAAAAAACTACTACCAAACATAGGCTTATATACTGATCTATATATAAAATAAAATAAATGGTCTCTAAAACCCAAGTACTACTGTTGGCATGTTCTTTTCATTAATGATCTGGCCTTTTTGAACAAATACATTAGTATTGATAATTATTTTCTTATTTTATTCAAGAAATCCTAAATGCTTCACAGTACTGAGGACGTGGGAAACATCCCAGGCTATAGATAATGCATATAAAAATGCATGAACTGTTCTTGTCTCTTCAATCTTTTAATACTGTCCTAATTTATTTTTTCAAGTAGGCTGTGTAATATATATATATATATATATATATATATATATATATATATTATATATACACTAAACATTAGCCTCTTTGATCCTTTTTGTATGTTTCTAGTCCAGTATATAAATCTGCTTAACTTTGGTTATTACTGTTTCTCTCTTTTTTGGAGTGAGTGAGTGAGTGAGATAGGAAAGTGGGGGAAAGGGAGAAGGAGAGGGAGAGGGAGAGGGAGAGATTGAGGGAGAGGGAGAGGGAGAGGGAGAGGGAGAGGGAGAGGGAGAGGGAGAGGGAGAGGGAGAGGGAGAGGGAGAGGGAGAGGGAGAGGGAGAGGGAGAGGGAGAGGGAGAGAGGGGGGGGTAGGTGAATGGAGAGTGCAAGCATGTGCATGTGTCTTTTGAGAGAAAACATTCCATATTGGCACAGGGCTTCTATATAACTGCAGAAATTCTTACCTGCTGACATCATTGCTAACAGTGATGAGCTTACTAAGGCTGACACAGAAAGCAGGATGTGCATCAAGTTTCTTCACAACCTCTCTGGCATGAGACAGCAGCTCCAACAGCCAAGGTCGCAGATTTGCTCCCACCAGGAGAGTCAGGTCAGGGTCCAAGAGCGCAACTGCCGCTGCTGTGAGTACTTCATCCCATTGGTTTTCATCCCACTCCTGAAATGGAAAAAGAAAATAACATCACCTTCTTTGGTTTATGTAACATATAGAAAACATTTGTAAAATATGGAAAGAGGGTAACTTATTTTTCATAAATTCCTAGAGCAGCAATAAGCTCTTCAACTGGTACTTGCCTCCAGAATACTAATTCCTGATTCCAATGATTACTCACTGATCGTAAGATTATAAGCTAACAGAAGGACTGAATTAATGTAGACACAAGACATGTACCATTTGCACTTAACTATTTCAAAAATCTTGTTACTAATGCATTGCTTAATCCACTGATGCCAGGTGATTTAACCCAATCCCAACAGGCCCGGCGAGAACTGGCAACCCCTTACGCCAGGCCTAAGTAATATTGCCTCGGGGACGTCACACTGGTGTGTCGCCCTGTCATCAGGCACTTTGCCGTGTCACAAGGGTGTGACACCCGTCATTATTGGGTCAATATCACATGTGACTATTTTGCTCCCAACAGATGATGTCCTATCACGTCATGATCTCTCCCTCAAAACATGCAATTCATATCATTATATATGTATACAATCATAGGGAATTCCAATTGTATAGATACATTTTTATTCAACCGTGAAAATAATGTAAAAAAAAAACTCCTTTTATGACTCTGTTGAACCAAAAACAACCTTCACTCAGCAGTTCTGGACTTATTCATGATTATGTGTCCCATATAAGTTTCTGAAGATTGGCAAAGGAAAAGTTAATAGTGAAAATGATAAGACACAAATATCAATGCAAATGCAAGCCATATATGCTGATACAAAATCTAACAGCACTTCAAAGAGACACAGACACACACACAGACAGACAGACAGACACACACACACACACAAACACTATAGAAATAATCAATTGAAAATTTTACAGGAAAGCTATGCATTACAAATAATATTAAATGTACCATCTAAATACAGCAGTTTTACTTCATTGAAACTAGCTCTAGTGAAAATATTGGAAATAATGAGTGTGTCGTAGTGTTAAATAATGATCGCAGGAAATCTATCATTCAGTTTGAAAGAGCTAGAATGAGTTTCAGAGAAAAGGTATCTAGCCCGGTAAAATAAAAGTACTTTGCGTTGTTTTCTAGTATTGTTGTTATCATTATCATGGTTCTCAATAGCATATCCATTTTTATTGTCAATATTAGTAGATTTTCATGAATTTTAATATAAGTGACCCTATAATCTTTATACATGCCCAGAAATTATGGTTCACCAAGGTGCAATTTCAATGGACAGTAAAGAAAGTACGACACATTTGGCCAAGATCTCAGGTGTACAAAAAATAACGATGATAATAAATAAAAAAAAATAAATGTGCTGTGTGCAATGGTCAACAAGTATGCATTTCAAGTATGCCCTTCTTCAAAAATCTGGAGTATTTTACCCATGATCCAGTTGTCTATTATAGCCCTTTGAGCATGATATCAGCTGGTTATGTCTACCCTTTATTCCCAACATTATAAGGAGTCTATTGACCCGAAATTCATTAGTATCCGTGACTCCCATCTGCTGCATGAGGTCAAAGTCACCCCCCACAAAAGTGTAGTCTTTCTATTGTAGGTAGACCTCACATAGTGTATTTTGTAATATCTAATTTATTAATATATAAATGGTGATCTTATTGACCTCTGTATCTGGGGTGAAGGTTGCACTACATTACGGATATGGGAGCCATGGCGTAATTACTGGTACTGATCAAGATATAGCTCTCATTCCAAGCTGAAGTGAGCTTACTGTGATTACAGAAACATTCACATCATTTGAAACAAGCATTTATACTTCCCAATCGTGAGTCATTGCAATGGGACGACCACAATCACACCACAATCACCCCCACACACATCACTCAGAAGAAGAGATACATTTCCCAACAATCTAACAATCCCACCACTTACTTTAGTATCCAAGAATTCCTGAAAGACATCCTTGCACTTCTGGTCTATCTGAGAAAGAAGTGTTATTTCACTGCGTAAATTCACATTATCGACCTCCATGTCAGCTCTCGCCTCGTCCACACGCGAGTCGAGGAGAGACCATGTGTTTTGGCTCCAGGGATCCCACACTCTCGCTCTCCCGTGCACGTGTCATCTGTTATTTTGGTATTTTTTTAGGGTTACTTTTCCTTCTGCTTTATTTAGTTTGGTTTGGTTTTCTTTCATCTGGTATATGTCCGTGTTGTGAATTAAATAGGTTGGAATTTCTTTGTTGAAGTTTTGTTAGATTGTTTTTTCATTTTTATAGCACTTTTTCTTGATTGATTTGTCACGATGGGTAAAACGTACTAATCTGAATATGTAAGTGGATATGATGATTGATCTCTCGTTATTATTCTTATGTTTTTTTATCTGATATATGATCTTTCAAATTCCATTTGCTGTTTTCTGAAATTATAAGAAGTGTCGCAACTTTTATTTACTGAGTTCGGATGTGTGGGCGACTTTCATAGAAATATATTGCTAAATTTCTTAAGATAACTTTCTACCCCTAACTGATGTTAATGATGGCAATCAGAAAATTATCCATATATAATATATGCATTATTTAGTACATTCACAAAACTTAGAATATCTATTGCATTAGTTATATATTACTTTATAACACCGCACCAACGCTTTGAAATTTCCCCTAAATATTTGTCTAGGGAATTTTTAACACTCGGAAGTAATTCTAATTCAGTATAATGTGACAATACAAACACAACTGATTGCAGTCAATATACATAAAAAGCGTCCGTTTAACTCTCCCGGAAGTCTTGAATAAATCCATCAATTGAAGACATTAAATAATCAGATGTTGACTACATAACATCACCGGCGGGGAAATTCCCTAGCGGAGGTGCAGACTGAGAGGAGAAACGCAACGATGGCTCTTACTGGTAATTCTTCTCTTTATTTCACAAATCTCATCGATATTATTCTCGCCGAGACGTATAAAGTGTTTTGGAGACTCCATAACAACATATATGAGCGATATGAAGCAAGAAGAAGCTGTGATAATCCCAATTGGCAAATGTTTTTAGAGTGTGCCGGATGAATCAGCTGTGTTATGTAGTAAAGATTACCTTCAACTCTTTTTTCAGGGATTCGTAAACATCTAGTTTCCGAGTGCAGTTGATGCTGTTACTACCAATATTTCTAAGGGGACTAGATGGTTTTATACATTGTTGGTGGGAATTATGTAATGGGTGTTCAGTTTGGCACAATTTACTGAATTTCGTATAAATTGTACCTTTCCATCAGGGTTTTTTTTCCATGCATTTCTTCACAAATAGATATATACTCGATCGTTAAGTATCCGAAAACGAAATATATCTGATGAATCTAAGGAATTCTGACTATTTAGTCTAATAGCTAGTTTTTATGAGGTGCACTCAGCTGCTAAAACAAATTAAAAAATAGACAATCTAGAAATTTTGAATGATGTCAGTCAAGCCAATTGGCCAGCACTGCTTTTGTGTCTGTTGCAGAATCAACTGAAAGAATAATTGAGGAAGGAAGACAGAAAGAGACAGATAAATAATATAATAGATGATTGCTAAAAAGGGGTTAGGGACAACTCAAAAGAGCTGACTACATCAAGCCTTTCTATGCTTTTCCTGAAATATTAATTTGCCATACTACTCATTAGATTAATTTGAATTGCTGGTCAAATTTAGTATATGATTGACTCTTTATATATATATATATGTGTGTGTGTGTATGTGTATATATATATGAGTGCACTTGTGTTCATGTATATGCGTAAGTGTGTGTGTGCTACATCATTTGATGGAAGGGAGGTCTATAATTGCAGGATTTTGTGGAATAGGTTAGGTTAGAATAAAACTATATGATATTAGATTAAAATATATTATAAGGAACTCCTACCAGAATTACAGAGTGATTGCTCACCCTCCATTGCCATCAGTGCCCCTGTCCCTGCTGCTTCCCACTAATTCCTCCCGAGACTTGCTGCTCAAGCATGGTGGCTGCTACAACTTTCCAGAGAACTGCCATTTGTAATCATCAATCAGTAAATCTATAGACAACACCCACAGTGATCTTTTAACCCCTTCAATACGAGGACGTGTATACTGCGTCCTCGCAGCGCTCGCGGTTAACCTGAGGACGCGCATACAGTGTCATGGCTGAGTTCTGTTGGAATTAAGTTTTTTTTCTTCCGGATACTGTGCGAGATCTTTCAGAATAGAGGTCATATATGATATGATGGATTACTTGACTTTCATTATTATTATATAAGAGTCGGATTGGCTTATACCAGGGGAGGTACCAATGCGCCCTGCTAGCAATCAGTTTATTATTTATTTATGGAACATTATGTAAACATATAAAACTTATTATGATTAGTTTACCATACTATTTCAACCATTTTCTTTGGTCATCTGAGTGAGGCCTCTCACCATGGTCATTCTTTCGATCTTCCTCCCAACCCATGTAAATAGCTTGTCACATGCATATGGGGGAAGAGGTTAACTATGCATATTTTGATATATAACACATGATGATTATGTTGAGGTTTTGGCTTAAAACTTGTCATATTCAATAGCGACGTTTAAAATTTGGAGCGCGCCGGCAGCCCGGATGTGGCGTGGGGAGCGTCTTCTACTGCACGTAGTGAAGGGGTTGAAATTGGTTTTGATATAGGCAATTTCTTTCTTAACCCATTCACGCCGGGGCAGTTTCGGCTTTGCGCGGTCGCAATACCGGGGTTCTCGAACGCACAAGCCTAACGCCTCGAGATTCTCGGGTGCACAAGCCGCAAGCCTCGGTTGCCCGCTCGCTCTACCCGAGCGCGCGGCTTCCCCTCATAGCGCGTCCAGGGCGTCTGACGCGAAAACCACAATACGTGCTATCACGTCAACCGGCGTGAATGGGTTAAGTTAACCCAGCAAACAAACCATATTTTTGTAGGCCTCTGTATAGTCTATAAAGTCACATAGGATAAAAATTTACATGTGTTATTTGTTGATACTTTATAGAACAAAATAAAAGAAATATGCCAGTGAAATTTACACATGGAAGCATAATTGCATTAATTTTGAGTTTGGATCAAGCTCCTTCTCCAAAACGGATACTAACATGCGACTCTTGTTACAGTTTGGCGCGGAAGTGTACCCCAGCTGTACAGGGCTCTGAGTGGAGCTGTTTCGGTAGCTGCCCGGAACCAGAGCACAGCACCCCAGCCAAGCACTGCTCCTGCCAAGTACAAGCCATATTCACCCTTCCAGAACACATCAAATGCTGCAGAATTTGCTGTTGCAAGATTGGATGATTTGCTCAACTGGGGACGAAAGGTGGGTTCTCTCTTAGCAGCTTGAAAGAGAATCATCCAAAGGTTTTGTCCTTTTATTCAGATTCTGAGCATAATACCTGTAGATGAGCTATCAGAGATTTGTTTAACATTTTTTTCTTATTTAGGAAAGTAATACCAGATGTAATTTGGCAGTAATTTGACAGAATGATGCAATTAATATAGTGGAAGAAAATAAAAGTGGAGCAAAATTAATAGGCAGGTTTTTTTTTTTTGTAGGCCAATAGTTTATTAACATTAAATCATATTATATTTCTTAAAGTAATGCAAAATTACAAAAGCTTACCAGATACTGTTTTGAAATACTTGTAAAATAGATGTGCTTATTTATATATTTATATATTTTTTTCATTATTTCAGGGCTCTTTGTGGCCTCTGACCTTCGGGTTGGCTTGCTGTGCCGTGGAGATGATGCAGTGTGCTGCAGCCCGATATGACATTGATAGGTTTGGTATCGTTTACCGAGCTTCACCTCGCCAGGCCGATGTCATCATTGTGGCTGGTACACTGACCAACAAAATGGCTCCTGCCCTGAGAAAGGTTTACGACCAAGTGAGTACACATTTTAAAGTTCATTGTTCAGTGCAGAACATCTCGGTCTATTTAGCTTCATAAACATTGGATGATGTGTCTTGTTTGCTCCAGTGGGCTGATATTACCAACTCGAAAAGTTTGACTGACAAACAAATAGAAAGAGGAAAACCTATCATAGATATTTTAAAAATATATCTATACATTTGTGTGATAGTAATGCGCTGCTTGATTTCCAGATGCCTGAGCCTCGCTGGGTCATCTCCATGGGATCCTGTGCCAATGGTGGAGGCTACTACCACTACTCCTACTCAGTGGTGCGCGGATGTGATCGCATTCTCCCCGTAGATATTTATTGCCCAGGCTGCCCCCCCACTGCCGAAGCCCTCCTCTACTCCCTCCTCCAGCTCCAGCGCAAGGTGAAGAAGATGAAGACCTTGCAGATGTGGTACAGGAAGTAAAGGAAAAATACAGGGACACCTTTCTTTGCTCTTTTCATGATAGACTGACAAGCTTAGTGTTAGGTGTAAGATGTTGATTATATTTTGTCTCTCACTCCTGTACATAGGAAATGATGCAAGGTATAGTGTTTTTTTTTTTTTTTTTTTTTTGTCCTCTCAAGGGATATGTAAAACATGAGGTTTCGGTGAGAATTGAATGCCTATTTCCCTTAGCAGTTGGTTTTACCGCAACAAAATGTATATCAACACAATATTGTTGAATTGGTTATTATAACATGCAACAGAACCTTGTCTTTTTTAATATTTAATTATCAGAAATGGCAAAACTGTATATATTATAAATAAATATTAATTATGAAACTTATTTTTATTTCCCACACATGAAGTGCAAGTATTCCAAGTCCACATGGATGGGATTAGCCTTATAAGTATCTCACCACATGCAAAAGTAAAGAGGTTGTCCACTAATTTCATACGAAGTAGTTCTCATTGGCTATTTCAAAA
>BOPN01002275.1:142500-150000 GCA_017312705.2 Penaeus japonicus | reverse complement strand
TGGCAGGTGTTCAGGGAAGGCTGCGAAATTACGTTATGTTTTCATTTAGGAGCACGTTTTGGGTTCTTCCTGCTAGCCTTCTCTCTCTCTCTCCTCTCCTCTTTTCTCTTCTCTTCTCTTCTCTTCTCTTCTCTTCTCCTCTCTCTCTCTCTCTCTCTCTCTCTCTCTCTCTCTCTCTCTCTCTCTCTCTCTCTCTCTCTCTCTCTCTCTCTCTGCGTGTGCAAGTGTTATGCTTGTACATAATTATACTTATACATTTTGATGATATTACTATCAATGAGTTGGATAAATTTTGTCATCCAAGTGTGTTCTGGAATATTTTGTACATTAACTTTGATATCTGAAGTTTAGTCACACACGTTTCCCGAAACAGAGAAGAATTCTATGGTTCTTTCCGAGACACAAGAAGTGAGTCACTTTTATGCTAAGGATTCTTCCTGTCAAAATCCCGGGTCAGATTTTTTTTTATAAATAGATAGATAAATAGAGATAAATATCACAGACCAATGATTCATTGGATATCGTGATGGCATCCAGACATTAATATTTTGTCTTTCGGAAGCATATCGGGGCGAGTGACCAGAAATGTGATGAATCTCATGCAATATGCATTCAATAAATTGATTCTGATAAATAAGATGATAACATTCACTTGCACACGGAACAATTGCAATATGTTCTTTGTCGTGTTTATCTTTTCGTTTCTTCCTTTTAGCATCAACACTCATTGAATTCTTAACCACAGATGGCTGCCGTTGTGTCAGGTGGCGGGCCGACCAGCTGCCACTCTCAGATGGTGAAGAAGATGGGCGTGAAGATAACACTGCTCTTGGTCCTCATAGCTGTGGGCGGAGCGAGCGCCGACGCCCCTTCCTTCATGGGCGTGCAACTGTATGTCAATAACACGCCCACAGAGGTCCTCGATGTCACGGAGAAGGAGACGTTGGCAGTGAGCTTCCAGTTGGACGTCCTGCCCGAGGGGGCGTCCGGGGATGTGATTATACAGGTAGGACATACAGGCAACTAATACTGATTTTATTTTATTACTTTTACAATTATTTTTTCCCTATGGTTTACTTAAAATCACTTTTCTGCATGATTACATAAATGTTCTCCTCGAAAATTACCAGTCATTTGATCTTTAGCTCCCCAGATGAAATAATTACCTCTTTAGTTTTTTCTTTCCTGTAGTTGGCTTAAATTCACTCTTATGAATTATTACACAAATGATCTCTTTGAAAATTACCAGTCATCATATTTTCAATCCCCCAATGATTGTTTTGATATTAATAACACCATACGTAAAAAAAAAGTCCCTCCTCCATCTTGAACGATTCGCCCATTCATAAATACTCTCACGAATAACCGTAATCACGATGTAAACAAAGGGTGTCATTATTTATAACGTCCCTTCCCGCGACTTCCCAAAGGAAAACAGCGCAGACAGTTTCGGACACGTGAAAATCTGGCCGAAGAGTTTCCCCGTGAGACAAGTGGAAGGAAATCTGACGGAAACGTTCAACTTGACCGGCACTTTCCTGGGATTTTCGAAGCTTCAGTTCTTGTTGGTGGCCCCCGATGGAGAGCTGCAGGCAATGAGCAATCAGACAAACATTATGGTAGGTGGAGGTGACATGGTAGGGAGAGGAAGGGGGAGGGAAAGAGGGAGAGGGAGGATGGGAGAGAGGGATAGTTAGAGGAAAAGAGAGAGGGATAGTTAGAAAGGAAGAGAGAGAGAGAAAGAGAAAGAGAAAGAGAAAAAGAAAAAGAGAGAGAGGATGAGAGAGAAAGAGGGTAGAGAAGTAGAGAGAAAGAGGGAGAGAAAGAAAAAGAGAAAAAGGGAGAGAGAGAGGGTGGAAGAGAGAGAGAGAGTGAGAAAAAAAGAGAGGATGGGGAAGAGAGGGTGGGAGAGATAGAGGGGAGAGGAGTAGAGAGAAAGAGAGAAAGAAAAAGAAAGAAAGACAGACAGACAGAGAAGCAGGCGTCCAGGTAGACAGACAGACAGACAGACAGACAGACAGATAGACAGATAGACAGACAGATAGACAGATAGACAGATAGACAGACAGATAGACAGATAGACAGATAGACAGACAGATAGACAGATAGACAGATAGACAGACAGATAGACAGATAGACAGATAGACAGACAGATAGACAGATAGACAGATAGACAGATAGACAGATAGAGAGAAGTAGAGAGAAAGAGGGAGAGAGAGAGAAGTAGAGAGAAAGAGGGAGAGAGAGAGAAGTAGAGAGAAAGAGGGAGAGAGAGAGAAGTAGAGAGAAAGAGGGAGAGAGAGAGAAGTAGAGAGAAAGAGGGAGAGAGAGAGAAGTAGAGAGAAAGAGGGAGAGAGAGAGAAGTAGAGAGAAAGAGGGACAGAGAGAGAAGTAGAGAGAAAGAGGGACAGAGAGAGAAGTAGAGAGAAAGAGGGACAGAGAGAGAAGTAGAGAGAAAGGGGGAGAAAGAAGTAGAGAGAGGGGAGAGAGAAGTAGAGAGAGAGAGAGAGAGAGAGAGAGAGAGAGAGAGAGAGAGAGAGAGAGAGAGAGAGAGAGAGAGAGAGAGAGAGAAGGAAAGTGAGAGAGAGAGAGAGAGAAGGAAAGTGAGAGAGAGGGAGAGAGAGAGAGAGAGAGAGAGAGAGAGAGAGAGAGAGAGAGAGAGAGAGAGAGAGAGAGAGAGAGAGAGAGAGAGAGAGAGAGAGAGAGAGAGAGAGAGAGAGGAAGGGAAAGTGAGAGAGAGAGAGAGAGAAGGAAAGAGAGAGAGAGAGAGAGAGAGAGAGAGAGAGAGAGAGAGAGAGAGAGAGAGAGAGAGAGAGAGAGAGAGAGAGAGAGAGAGAGAGAGAGAGAGAGAGAGAGAGAGAAGGAGAGGGAGAGAGAGAGAGAGAGAGAGAGAGAAAGATGGGGGGAGGGAAAGCGAGAAGGCGGGAGAGCAAGAGGGAGAGAGTGAGAGAGAAAGAGATAGGTAGAGAGCAGGATAGAGAGAGAGTGGCGGAGAGAAAGGTGGAAGGGAGATATATATATATATATATATATATATATATATATATATATATATATATATATATATATATATATTTATATATTTATATATATATATATATATATATATATATATATATATATATAAGAGAGGGAGAGAGAGAGAGAGAGAGAGAGAGAGAGAGAGAGAGAGAGAGAGAGAGAGAGAGAGAGAGAGAAGTAGAGAGAGAGAGAGAGAGAGAGAGAGAGAATAATTAATTTTTTTTCTCTCCAGGTCCAGCGAGCAGACAAGCTTCACGACCAGATCTTTACAGCAGCCATGATCATCCTGGTGGGCATCGCCTATGTCAACATGGGGTGTGCCATTGACCTCGAAATCATTAAAAGGACGCTAAAGAGACCCGTGGCGCCGGTTATAGGCCTAGCCTCGCAGTATTTCTTCATGCCACTGGTAAGTGCGTTGGCCACTGGCTGATTTTAACATTAGGAAGTAATGTTTATTTATTTATTTATTTATTTTTACTACATTGGCCTAAACAAGGATCATTCATTCATTCAAACAAATATCGAATGACACAATAGGCACGAAGTTTATACATTTGAAACGATGTATGTATGAGTAGGAAGGTCTTGGATGGAGGAAGGAGTGGCTTTGGCGACTCCTTCACTAGAATGACTTCACTAGAACAAATCTATCACAATTAAGAAGGTGCTCTGTTTTTCATCATTGTCAAAAAGTAAACTTCCATTATATCCAAGATATGATTCACGTTAGTTTAGTTGTTTAGTTGATTCAAGGCTCTTATCAATTGTTGCCAAAGGTAAACAAAAAGCTGTAATAAGTGTTATGTATTTACATTGCGTGTTTACGGTTTCAGTTGGCAATCCTTTCTTTGATCATGTTTTGGAATATCAAGTAAAGTATTTACAAAGCATCAATTTTCCTAGCTGGTATTAAATGGATAGGTTGATATCCCTGTGAAACCAAACTCAGATATGAACCCGGCTTTTCCCTTTAGCAGAGTAGTTAAAGCAAGAACGAGGAATATATACGCAAGTAAGATAGCGCTGGATATCAGAAATGTGAGAGGCTTGGAGTCTCTCCATTTTATTTTAACCCGAGCCGCTTATGAATAAAATATCACTTCAAAGGCCTATTCGATTAATACCTAGAAAACACAATGATAGTCTAATCTCTGCTCTTTGTTAGGGCACACGCATGGTTACATAAATATATTGTTTTATTTTAAAATCTGAATCATCCCCGATACACTTAGGTTTAGGCTTAAGTAGAAAATGACAGATTTCATATTTTTTTCATTCCTGAGGAGTAGGTCCATCTTAAAACCATATTAGGTTAACCAACGGCATGCCCGACAAACTGATCAAATCATTGCTGCTTTCTTTTTGCGAACGTGTTAATTATTTGCACGAGCGATCTCTTCAACACCTTTCTACTTCTCTTCATCCACTCTCTTGCCAGACGTCCTACACACTGGGATACTTCCTGTTCAACGATTCCCCTGCTCTGTGGCTCGGACTGTTCATCATCGGCTGCTCTCCTGGTGGGGGAGGATCTAACATCTGGACATATATGCTGGGCGGTTCTCTCGACCTCTCCGTTACCATGACCTTTGTGTCCACCGTCGTTGCGTTCGGCGCCCTTCCCATGTGGGTGTACATGCTCGCCAGCACCATTTTCCAAGGTTGGTATCTTCATAAGAGAGAGAGAGAGAGAGAGAGAGAGAGAGAGAGAGAGAGAGAGAGAGAGAGAGAGAGAGAGAGAGAGAGAGAGAGAGAGAGAGAGAGAGAGAGAGTGTGTGTGTGTGTGTGTGTTTATGTGTGGGTGTGGGTGTGGGTGTGGGTGTGGGTGTGGGTGTGGGTGGGTGTGCTTCCGAATATTTTCTAGAAGTCTTGTTTTATAGTTCTTTAGTTTCATCTTTGGTTGTTAGAAGATTTTTTTATCGGAATAGTTTAAGGAAGTCTGTTATGTATTATTAAATCTTATAATAGATCTAAGATTCATCTAAACAAAAAGAAAAAACAAAACAATTTTGGATGCAATATACCCTTAAATGTATATTGTTCTCCGTTTCCGTCGCCTATGCGGAAACTAGCGATTAGAAAATATAAATATGTCAAGGAAAGAGCAGTCATTGCGAAGTCTTTCTTAGTGAAGGATAAATCCGTTTCGTAAACAACGGTAGAGAAAGAGTGAAACATTCAACAACACATTCCCTCGCGCGCCAACCTGTTTGAATTGGCGCGGTTGTAATAGTCAGAGGTAATTGGAATTCCCAGAATAGCGCATGTGTATGTAAGGTACACTTGTGCTGAACATATTCCTTATTTGGTCCTTGATGACGTCATGTTGTCACAATCTGTTACAGGCATTTGAGGAAAATGATGATATTTTACGAGGTCTTTTCACTGATAGAAGTGGGCGCTTTAGAACTTTGTTGAAATTTAGGTTGGCAATGTGAGCCTAAACTAGATTACAATTCTGACCTAGCCAAAATAACCATAATTCGTGCAAGATAACTGAATGGGTGCGTAAATCAATAAATGAGTCAAAGTGTATGGCCCTAAAAGAATGACAACCTTATGTCAACGAACTGATATCGATCCAGAATAGAATGCGGAGTGACTCATTACTGATGAGCAATGCGAGGTGCCGTGGTCGCTGTCAGTTAGCGGAAAAGGGTGGGCGAAGATTACGTTGCACATGTAGCATAATGTTGCTCAGTATGGACTGATAACAGGATTGAATACACGTGTGTGTGTGTGTGTGTGTGTGTACATTTATATATATATATGTATATATATATATATATATATATATATATATGTATATATATGCATATATACATATATATATATATATATATATATATATATATATATATATATGCATATTATATATATATATATATATATATATATATATATATATATATATATATATATATATATATATATATATATATATATATATATACATGTATGTATATATTTATATGTATGTATATATATATGTATATATATATATATATATATATATATATATATATATATATATATATATATATGCATATATAGATAGATAGCTTGGTAGTTAGATAGATATGATATGTATGTATGTATGTGAGTGTATGTGTATGTACTTGTCAGTACTATCCCCCCACCCCCTACCTCTTACCCTTTACCCCTTACCCCTGCCCCTAACCCCCAACCCTTACCCATACCCTTTACCTATCCCCCTACCCCTACTCCTTCCCTCACCCCCCTCCCTCTCCCCCTCCCCTCCCCCCATCAACCAACCGCATGTATGACCCCTCCTCCTCCCCCCTCCCCCTCAACCAACCAACCGCATATCTGACACCTCCTCCTCCCCTTCCCCCTTACCCCCTCCCCCTCCCCCTCCCCCTCCCCCCATCAACCAACCACATATCTAACCCCTCCCCCACCTCCCCCTCCCCATCCCCCCATCAACCAACCACATATCTAACCCCTCCCCCACCTCCCCTTCCCTCTTACCCCTCCTCCCCCCATCAACCAAACCAGACATATCTAACCCCTCCCCACCTCCCTCCCCCTCCTCAACCAACCGCATATCTGACCCCTCCCCCCCCCTCCCCCCCCCCCCCCCCCCCCCATCAACCAACCGCATATCTAACCCCTCCCCCTCCTCCCCCTCCCCCTCCCCCCATCAACCAACCACATATCTAACCCCTCCTCCTCCTCCTCTTCCCCCTTACCCCCTCCCCCTCCCCCTCCCCCTCCCTTCCCCTCCCCATCAACCAACCGCATTATCTGACCCCTCCTCCTCCTCTCCCCCCTTACCCCCTCCCCCTCCCCCCCCCCATCAACCAACCACATATCTAACCCCTCCCCCCTCCTCCCCCCCTCCTCCAGACGGCGACTTCGGCTACATCCCTTACTCGAAGATGGCGACGATGGTGGTGAGCCTGGTTCTGCCGTGCGCCGTCGGGGTCCTCCTCAAGAGGCTCCTGCCGAGGGTGGCCGAGGTGCTCAAGAAGCTCCTGACGCCCGTGGCCATCGTCTTCATCGTCTTCGCCAGCACCTTCGGCGTCTACGTCAACTTTTATATTTTCTATTACTTCACGTGGAAGGTAACTCGCTGGATGCTCGCGTTTCTCACGTGTTGTGGTGTTTGTATAGTTTTCTTTTCTGTTTATTGCTATGTTTTATTATAGATATTGTTATTGTTATTGTTATTGTTATTATTATTATTATTATTATTATTGATACTATTGATAGTAGTATTGTATGAATATTATTATTAATGTTATTGTTATTATTATTACTATTGTTATAATTTTCATGATCACTATTATTACTGCTATTCTTCTTATTCTTATTCTTATTCTTATCATTATTATCATTATCAACATCATTATTATTACTATCATCATTCGTGTTATTATTATCATGTTAATATTATTATTATTATTTTACAATTATTATTGTTTTTATTACTATTATCATTAGTATCATTAC
>BOPN01002275.1:132500-135000 GCA_017312705.2 Penaeus japonicus | reverse complement strand
CGTAGTGGTCGTGATACCAGAAGTAGTTGTGGTACCTTCTGGCAAAGTAGTGGTAGTTCCTGGGCTACCAGGCGGAGTCGCGTGAACAGCCATTGAGGTCGTGCTCGTAGCAGTGGTAGGCAGGTTCTTCAGGACGACGACCAGGTAGTTCAGGTCGTTCGAGATCTTATCGAAGAGTCCTAGAATGTCTTCCTTCTCTAGCTGACCCTCGTCTGTAGTGAGGAGATTTTCATTAGACATTTTCATTATGGATTAATTTTGCTCTCTCTCTTTCTCTCTCTCTCTCTTTCTTTTTTTTCTCTCTCTCTCTTTCTCTCGCTCTTTTTCTCTCTCTCTCTCTTTCTTTCTTATTCTCTCTCTCTCTATGTGTGTCTCTTTCTCTCTTTCTGTCTCTCCCTCTCTCTTTCTATATTCTCTCTCTTTCTATATTCTCTCTCTCTCTCTCTCTCTCTCTCTCTCTCTCTCTCTCACACACCCCCCTCTCTCTCTCTCTCTCTCTCTCTCTCTCTCTCTCTCTCTCCCTCTCTCTCTCTCTCTCTCTCTTCAGGAGACGTCGTTGTGGTCGTGTTGCCTTCAGGAGAGGTCGTATTACCTTCGGGAGACGTCGTTGTATTGCCTTCGGGAGACGTCGTTGTGGTCGTGTTGCCTTCAGAGAGGGGCGTCGTATTACCTTCAGGAGACGTCGTTGTAGTCGTGTTGCCTTCAGGAGAGGTCGTATTACCTTCGGGAGACGTCGTTGTGGTCGTGTTGCCTTCAGGAGAGGTCGTATTACCTTCGGGAGACGTCGTTGTAGTCGTGTTGCCTTCGGGAGAGGTCGTATTACCTTCAGGAGACGTCGTTGTGGTCGTGTTGCCTTCAGGAGAGGTCGTATTGCCTTCGGGAGACGTCGTTGTGGTCGTGTTGCCTTCAGGAGAGGTCGTATTTCCTTCGGGAGACGTCGTTGTAGTCGTGTTGCCTTCAGGAGAGGTCGTATTACCTTCGGGAGACGTCGTTGTGGTCGTGTTGCCTTCAGGAGAGGTCGTATTACCTTCGGGAGACGTCGTTGTGGTCGTGTTGCCTTCAGGAGAGGTCGTATTACCTTCGGGAGACGTCGTTGTGGTCGTGTTGCCTTCAGGAGAGGTCGTATTACCTTCGGGAGACGTCGTTGTGGTCGTGTTGCCTTCAGGAGAGGTCGTATTACCTTCGGGAGACGTCGTTGTGGTCGTGTTGCCTTCAGGAGAAGTCGTATTACCTACGGGAGACGTCGTTGTGGTCGTATTTCCTTCGGGAGACGACGTTGTAGTCGTATTGCCCTCAGGAGAGGTCGTTGTAGTCGTGTTGCCTTCAGGGTAGGTCGTATTTCCTTCGGGAGAAATCGTTGTGGTCGTGTTGCCTTCAGGAGAGGTCGTATTACCTTCGGGAGACGTCGTTGTGGTCGTGTTGCCTTCAGGAGAGGTCGTATTACCTTCGGGAGACGCCGTTGTGGTCGTGTTGCTCTCAGGAGAGGTCGTATTACCTACGGGAGACGTCGTTGTGGTCGTATTTCCTTCGGGAGACGACGTTGTAGTCGTATTGCCCTCAGGAGAGGTCGTTGTAGTGGTGTTGCCTTCAGGAGAGGTCGTATTACCTTCGGGAGACGTCGTTGTAGTCGTGTTGCCTTCAGGGTAGGTCGTATTTCCTTCGGGAGAGGTCGTTGTAGTCGTGTTGCCTTCAGGAGAGGTCGTATTACCTTCGGGAGACGTCGTTGTAGTTGTGTTGCCTTCAGGAGAGGTCGTATTACCTTCGGGAAAGATCGTTGTAGTCGTGTTGCCTTCAGGAGAAGTTGTATTTCCTTCGGGAGAAGTCGTTGTAGTCGTGTTGCCTTCAGGGGAGGTCGTATTACCTTCTGGAGAGGTCGTATTACCTTCGGGAGACGTCGTTGTGGTCGTGTTGCCTACAGGGGAGGTCGTATTTACTTCAGGAGAGGTCGTTGTGGTCGTGTTGCCTTCGGGAGAGGTTGTATTACCTTCGGGAAAGGTCGTTGTAGTCGTGTTGCCTTCGGGAGACGTCGTTGTGGTCGTGTTGCCTTCAGGAGAGGTCGTATTACCTTCGGGAGACGTCGTTGTAGTCGTGTTGCCTTCGGGAGACGTCGTTGTAGTCGTATTGCCTTCAGGAGAGGTCGTATTACCTTCGGGAGACGTCGTTGTGGTCGTGTTGCCTTCAGGAGAGGTCGTATTACCTTCGGGAGACGTCGTTGTAGTCGTGTTGCCTTCGGGAGACGTCGTTGTAGTCGTGTTGCCTTCAGGAGAGGTCGTATTACCTTCGGGAGACGTCGTTGTAGTCGTGTTGCCTTCGGGAGAGGTCGTATTACCTTCGGGAGACGTCGTTGTAGTCGTGTTGCCTTCAGGAGAGGTCGTATTACCTTCGGGAGACGTCGTTGTAGTCGTGTTGCCTTCGGGAGAGGTCGTATTACCTTCGGGAGACGTCGTTGTGGTCGTATTGCCTTCAGGAGACGTCGTTGTAGTCGTGTTGCCTTCAGGAG
>BOPN01002275.1:120000-125000 GCA_017312705.2 Penaeus japonicus | reverse complement strand
TTTTTTTTCTAACTTGTACTTGATAGTAAAATGCAATTGGTCTATCAAATGGCGACGGGCAAGGTGAGAGCAAGCTTTTCTCTCAGCCGACGGAGCGACCTACCTTCCCTTCTGAAAACCACCTCTCAACGAGGCAAAGACATTTTAGGCAAAGAAGGTAATTCGCTGGTTTAAGCACGATCTCTGGCCTTGTTTACCACTAACACTGAAGAATTGTTTCACCTTTTCACTTACACATCGGGAGTGTTTGCAAAAGTTTTTTTTTTAAGACGTGCTAATGCAGATTCTACCTGGAATATTGTAATCAAAAGATAGAATGAGCAGAATTTGACTTGCAGAAACCTCTCGTTCTAAGAAAAAATAAGGGCAATGGAAATACGGTATAAACTGATATTGTGATTAGAATGGGCCGCGTTTACAGGAGTGAGTTTTGTTCTTCAACATCGTTTCTTGATCATATTGTATCCTAAGTGGGTTTGCTCATGATTCATCATACTTCCTCCGTTTCTGAAGTCACAGGAAGCAAAGTTTTATGAACAAAACTCTCTTTGAATAGTCATTACATTTGTCGCTTTGTATTTTGAAGCATTTTAGCACGTGCTTGCAGGTGCGGAGACTACGTGCTAAATCAGTAATTTACAAATGGTTTGCCTGCTTATGACGTCACTCCCCTAGACATGCACGCCCGTGTGGACGTGTCTTTATATGACATGTTTGCATAACTCCCCCCCCCCCCACCTAGAAGCGGCAACACAGTAGGTGAAGCAATTTCCTTCACCAGCGAAGCCTCAAATGGGAACTACCTTTCATCAACTTTGTTTAGAATTTACAAAGTAGATCTGCCTGAACCATCACATGACAGCAGTCATCATATGTATGCCGTTGACATTACACAGATAATGACATACGAAGGAAAATCAATAAACATGATGACACACAGGGCAACAAGAGTCATAGAGACAAACAGCCGCTATGAAAGATTTCAACAAATAAGATAACGTTCTAAGTAATCCCCGTGACCAGATTCAAAACGTCGGAACAAATAGTTGACGAGGGACACATCTCCGACAGAGGAAAGATACTAGGCCTACCAAGAAGCAAAAGATCAATATTCCGTCACATAAATGAAAGAGCACAGAGAGCAAGACATCAGATTAGGAGATTTCACACTCTATGACCGGAAACCAAGCTCTGCATCTACAAACCCTAGTGCCCGTGCCTACCCATACAGTTTCATGAAGGCAGATGATGAAACTACAGACTATTCAGAACCAAGCAGGCAAATGGATTCTGAAGATCACTTTCCCTCAAGTAGTCACCGCATAAGAGATTCACGCAAGACTAAGAACAGAGACGATTAACAAAAGGCTCCACAAGAACATAGATAAGAATCCGAAACAACTATGAAGAACTCAAAATCGCCTGAACACTTGACCAGAAGGCACACAAGCCTGGTGGCCCAAAGGCCTCGCCTGGATCAGTGAAAATGAAGACGTTGAGGCAATCTTCACGACGTCAGACATAGGATACCGATGGAGCAGGGAGGTGGAAAGAACACAATAAAGCAAAGAACAGAAAGTTAAAGAAGAAGGAAGATCAGCAAGCAAAAAGACAGAATAGCAAGTTAAAAGAGGAAGAAAGAGCAGCAAGTCAAGAATAAAGGACAGAAAGTTAAAGACTGGCAACAACAAAGATGGGAAAGAATAAGACGCAAGCAAGAAGAATTCAAGGAAGAGGACCTGCAACCTCTACAAGTTTAGAACAAGTTTTAACCAAGACCATGAACTAACCCACAGGGCTTCACAACACAACATGCCCAGTAGTGACAGGTGACGCGCGAGGTCGGCAAAATGCAGCGCGAGCGCAGGGCTTAGGAAATAAATAATAATGGATATATACAAAATGCAAACTCTTAAAAATAGCATGCTAGGTGTTCCAGTATCTGGCTGCCTCCTGGAGAGATGACCTGAGGCTTTATCCAGGCACCAAGGATTCACATGCATGGTATTCTCCTCTCCTGGTCTTACAAGTTAAACCTTTCTCCAGCTTTTCTTGGCTCTCTTTCTATCACCATATTTACTTAAACCCCTCAAAATTTCATCCCATTTCAGAAATACACCACGCTTTGGTTGAGTCTCACTTCGTCAATTTTACCGCGAGGCAAGAAGCCAGCTGCCTCACGCCCTTGCCGACTCAGCAGCCTCCAACCGTGCTGAGCCACCCACGCGCCCCTCCGCCGGTGCACCCAGCCAGGAGTCCTCCGCCCCCACAACCACACCGTCCTCCCCAAGACTGCGGCACCTAAGCGCTCGCCCACAGGAAAACCAAAAAGCAACAAGGTAGATAATGCCAGCGCTGAAGCTTCAACACAAGTAACACCTAAACGAAGCTCTGAAAAAAAGGAAAAACAAGCAACTCGATCCCAACCGCCACTGGGAAGACACAGCTCAGCAGCAAGTGCAGGGTGCCTCTGCCCTTCCTACTGTCAGATCAGTGGTTCCCGAATTAGGGGGCGCCTTCCCGTGGGGGGGGGGGAGAGGCGTGAGGAGGATGTAAAGGAGGATGCAATTATTAAACAATAACTTCGAACAATTATTTACGTTATTGTTTATATAAAATTATAAAATTTTGCCTATCTTCGTTTCAGTCTTTTTACTGGTGTGTCTACATTTCTGTATCACGAGAACTCGATATATCATGTATGGGCAAAGCGTTCATGTTTCATAATTAGGTAGTTTATTGAACTGTGGATGTCTTGGATTGATTTGTTCGCTGGAGGAAGTGGCTTTACATTTCATTACTAGGAGAACTCGAAATGTCATATACGTGCCAAGCTTTTATATTTTTATATTTAGATTATGAAACTGCATATAAATGAATCAGTGGTTAAGTAGATTCGTTTTGTGTTGATTTCAGTCTCAAGAGTATTTCCAAATATTATATTCAATTCTCTTTGAATAAAATATTTATTTACTTAGTAAAAGGCACCATAACTGTATTATTTGTTTCATTCATTGTAATGCAAGCAAAAATCGTTGTTTTTCTAAACAGTGCCAATATATAAATACAGAAGAAAAAAATATGCAATTTCATATAAATACAAATAAGAGGGTGTGGGGGTGTGCGGGTCCGCTGGAAGCAAAAAGTGGGCGTCATGTAAGATTGTTTGGGAACCACTGCCCTTGATGAAATAATCTCTGTCAAAACTAACCATACATTGTATCTTAATCATTATCATAACAAATATTTATTGAAATATTTTTTTTATATTCATAAAAAAAAACTCCTGCGCCATAGTTCTTTGAATTTTGCCACTTTTAACAAAATCACATAAATTTTAAAAACATTATGGCAGTTGCTTACATATCATCTTTATGTATATATTAGACTTATATATAATATGATACATAACATTAATGACAATGAAAAAAATAATGATAATGACAATGTTGATGATCGTGATGTTGATACGAGCATTCAAATTATTATAAAACTTTCCTTACCTTTCCCGCAGGGCTCATACGCTCCCCCCCCCCTCCTTGCCTACCACCCCTAGAAATACCCCTCCTCCCCAGTTAAAAAAAAAAAAAGAAAACCGCTGTGATACTACAACGACGATAATTTTTTTAAAAATCACAACCCCAATGCAAGGGTATTAATTAGTGTGCTCGCCCGATGGAATAGCCCGAGACATGGGAATTCGTTACGCTACGTCACTGAAATCGCAAGTGTTTTATTTTCCGCAAGTGTACGTCACCCCCCACCCCCCCCACCCTCCCCCGCCCCACCTTTCCTCAACTACTCCCCCCTCCCTCCTCTTTACCCCTCTCCCTCCCTAGGACCCCCCCTACTCCTTTACTCCCTCCTCCCCCTATTACCCACCCCCTCTCCCTCTCCTCTCCCCCTCACCTCATCTCTTTCCCCTCTCCCCCACACCCCGTCCCCCTCCCCAGGTGCCTCCGCAGAACAACATTAAATGTAATTGAAAAGTGAGTCACCAGTGCTCTAGTGGCCTAGTTGATATACACAGCGGAAGGAGGATTTTGAGATAAGAACTGTGCTGTGATTTCATCTCAGATGCTCTCTCTCTCTCTCTCTCTCTCTCTCTCTCTCTCTCTCTCTCTCTCTCTCTCTCTCTCTCTCTCTCTCTCTCTCTCTCTCTCTCTCTCTCTCTATCTCCCTCTCTCTCTCTGTCTGTCTGTCTCTCTCTCTCTCTATCTATCTATCTATCTATCTACCTATCTATCTATCTATATATCATCTATCTATCTATTCATCTCTCTATCTACCTATCTATCTATCTCTCACGTGCGTCTTATCATATCGTTTCGTATAATATGTTCAAACGGAACATGAAAAAATGATACTCCGTCTCTCTCTCTCTCTCTCTCTCTCTCTCTCTCTCTCTCTCTCTCTCTCTCTCTCTCTCTCTCTCTCTCTCTCTCTCTCTCTCTCTCTCTCTCTCTCTCTCTCTCTCTCTCTCTCTCTCTCTCTCTCTCTCTCTCTCTCTCTCTCTCTCTCTCTCTCTCTCTCTCTCTCTCTCTTTATCTCTCTCGTGCGTCTTATCATATCGTTTCATCTAATATGTTCAAACGGAACATGAAAAAATAATACTCCGTCTCTCTCTCTCTCTCTCTCTCTCTCTCTCTCTCTCTCTCTCTCTCTCTCTCTCTCTCTCTCTCTCTCTCTCTCTCTCTCTCTCTCTCTCTCTCTCTCTCTCTCTCTCTCTCTCTTCGTCCTTCTCTCTCTCTCTCTCTCTCTCTCTCTCTCTCTCTCTCTCTCTCTCTCTCTCTCTCTCTCTCTCTCTCTCTCTCTCTCTGTGTGTGTGTGTCTCTCTCTCTCTATCTATTTATTTCTCTATCTACCTATCTATATATCTATCTCGTGCGTCTTATCATATCATTTCCTATAATATGTTCACACCGAACATGAAAGATGATACTTTAGGTGTCACACACATGATCTTTTTAAACGTTTACGTAAACTAATACATTATTACG